>JANIJG010016613.1:167362-250170 GCA_024611175.1 Megaceryle torquata | reverse complement strand
CCCTCTCTCCCCGCCCGTCTGCCCGGGAGGCGCTCGTGGCGGGGGCGTGCGGGGTGGGGGGGGGGGGGGGGGGGGGTGGCGTTAGACTAGATGACCTCTACAGGTCACATCCAACGCCTAAAATTCTATGGTTTATGATCCGAGTCTCTGAATTTGGAGCCAAGTACATTATCCGAGTGACAGCAGCTGATAAATAAGTGAGGAGTTACCATTGCAAAGAGTGTAATAGCCTCTAGTTACAGTCTTTATTTTTGAATGAAGTGCAAGAGACACTCTCCTCCACAATCACCAAACCAGATAAAAAAACACAGCCTAAATACACTCAGAAACACCTCTGAAGTGCTTATTATAAATCTGAATTCAGGGATCTAGACAAGAAACAATAGACTGTTGTCTGCATGGGATCACTCAGGATAGCACAGGCTGTACATAGAAGTATAGGTTCCATATCTGAGTGTGACACAAAGTGCTTCACCTATATCGAAGCTCCACTAAACCACATGCACTTAAATTACATTTCTATTATGACTTATGCAATACCCATACACAATGCCAGACCTCTGCAGGGAGAATTTAAGCCCATTTATTATAGTATTACATTATAAAACTGTTCTAATAGTGGAAGGCTTCAGTCAGCTCTTCACTTTAGGCCCTAATGCATAACATTTGTAACTGTTCATATTTTTGGTGTACTTGATTATCAATTTTATTCAATCAGTGCCTAGAAAACCCTGGTCATTACTTTCAATAAGCAGTCACATAACTGACTTTAGATGGGTCTAGATATGAAATTAAAAATAATGATGATGGGATTTAAATAAGTAATGTGTAGGCTGAACCTAATTCTGATTTCAATTTCATTGACTGTATACTAATTTAACTACATAGACTTAATAAAGGTATTATGATTTACACCACTGCCACTGGCCTATATTTCACAGATCATAATTCTGTACTTCAGTACTACCTAATCTCTCAGGCCAACAATGAAATTCCTCTTAAAAAAAAAAGTATTTGTATATACACACACACATATATATATGTAATATATTATAAAATATAAGTTATCTGGACCTATAAAGAATAAGATGTTTTCCTGCTGCTATGGTATTATGTAAGCTGTCTATAAAACAGAGCAGTTAGGATTATAAGTTTCCTTTGTAACATGTTGACTTACCTGTTATATGTAGAGGAGAAAAAAATCAAGGGTAAATTTAAATCAGGCACCACAACTGTTTTACAGAAAAAAATATGTGAACAAAGATTTAAGCAACATAAAAGCTATTGTTCTTCTATGAAAAGATGCTGGCTTGTTTTCACATTCCTCATATCAACATTAAATTATGACACTTCCATTGAAGATACTTACATTTCCCACTGAAAAATGCACTTGATACAGAATTTACATTTCTTGAATAAATTAAACTGCAATAGATTTCCAACAGAAAAACTTCCTCCTACCTCTACTCTGGGGTCACTACTAAGAATAAGAGATTCTCTATAAAAAAAGTGTAGCCTTCTTATAAAAAAAAAAACCCAGTAATTTTATGTTTGTGATTTCATCAGTCTGCCTGGATACTTCATAAAATCATACTGCAGCAGGATCCACTTCTCATCATCACAATATTTTCATGTAATAAAACTCCACAACAGCAGAAGGAAATATGTGAATATTGACTAAAATACCTTAATTTGTGATATTTACTACTGACCTGACTATTTTAGCTTCATAACCCAGGTTTTGATTTTGGTTTCCAATGTAAAGATCTTCAGACAGTGATTGTGTTGCAACAAATAACTTTCTTGAAAAGGAAAGGCAGAACTCTGTTACAGCCACTGCAACAGTTCAGTCTCATTATTTTAATAACTGTGCAGCATTTACAGTTGTCAGGAAAAGGGTTGCTTCCATTGGCTCCATCTGGCAAGCCGTTTGTCAGGTTAATGGACGTCTATTCCAAGTCTCCTTACGCCTGTGGCCATGTTTGAATTCATCTGCCTCAGTGGGATACCTAACGAGCAATTTTTAAAAATAAATAGTTTAATGAACTATTGAGCTTGCTCTTCAGGGTTAATAGCTATTTACCTAATTAAAATGCTTAGAAAACTTTTTCATGTTTTCTATGGTTATTAGCTTTTTGCTTTGATTTTTTTTTCCTTTTTCCCGTCCATCAGTTATTTTTCTATGATCAAGAATGATTCCTGCTTTACAATAATGACAGGAGTAAATTAGGGTGTGGAGCTAATTATCAGCCTCTCAAGTTTTATAAAAGGACATAGCCCTAGAATGGGAATCTTTCATGTAGAGTAACAGCGAAGGTACACCCCATCAGCTCAGTGGTGCCCCCCCTCCCTTTTGGGAAACGGCATCATCCCTCAGAAACTGGTCAAATATATAGCAGAATTCAAGACATACCCATCTGGCTTTATGGCCATATGTGGCCACATACCAGTTTTAGCTTCAGTATATAATTTGCAAATGAATTTTAGGGTGAGCTTCATAAAACAAACATTTGCACTAATTGAAGTAACTTATTAATGTATTTAACTGATCCCATTTGCCATAGCTTTTGTTTTACAGATTTTCTCTGCACACTAGCATACCTACAATTAATAAAATTAATATTTTTTTTTAATTTGCAGTATCCCTGTAATTACCTTAGATACAAATCTGCACACATAGATATAAACTGCACACATTCATTGCCTTCATTAAGCCTGTAGCCTTATGTAGCTCAGAGGATTAGTAATTAGACAGTTAATGGGTAGTTTACTGTACTTTTCCAGTCTGCCTTCCAAATTTTTTGCCATTCCCTCATGCCTTCCTGAAGGAGTTGTAGCTTTTGCACACTGACACATCCTTTCTTCCCTGGCTGAAAGATTCACCTGTACGGAGTTTCAGAAACCTCACATCTTACAAAAGATGCACAAAAAAATTAGTTAACTTTGTTTACAGGTTTTCTTTCTAATTAAAAGTTTCTGCATGTAGTAACAAAAACTGTGAACCTATAAATCATAACGTGGTTATTAACAATTTAATAAGTACAAGAACACTTCTATTCCCTACAGTATTAACATAAAAGTCTATGTTGATTAAGTAAATATTCAGTCCAGACTCCTACCAGACAGCCCACAAGTTTTTGAGTGGTTTTGAAAAAGGGATGTCACATATTTGTAGGAAGCCAGAAATAGGCAAGAGAGCAAATTATAAATTTCTCTTGTGATCTTTCTACAAACCAGGGAGCCAGAACCTGCCTGAGCTTTTGCTTTTCATTCCTCAGTACTGTGCATGTCCTAGTTATACTGGACATACTACAGACATGGCAGCAATGTCCCTGCTTCTATTGCCTCAGAAGTGACAGCAGCTCCATGGAGACTTTCTGTGGTTATTTAACAGCATCAGCTTTCCTGCTGCTGTCTGCATCATCACCTACAGACCTAGTAATAAGACATAGTTTATACCTTTTGCTATCCTAACCAGGAAAAACAACTCCAGAAGCTGTAACCCAATTCTGTTTCAAATTTGCCTATATACCATTCAAGTCTTTTAGCAGGGGAAATACTAAAACTACATATTACTCCAGTAGATATGACATGACATAATGAAATTCAGGTAGGTGGCAAGTTTCTACTTCTCACTCTGATGACCAAATTTTTCCTACTCTCTTTGATACTTCTTTGAAGACAATTAAACCCAGAATGCCTTGAAAAGGACACAGAAAGTAAAAATACCTCTAAAGAATAGTAAGACATAAGACAATACTGTTTTAGTTACAGGAAATCCACCCATATATCAGCACCTTCAATGTGTTTTTTGGCCCAACAAACAAGCAAGCATGTCAGGATAAAAAATACAATACAATACAATAAAATAAAATAAAATACCCAAACAAGTTTGTTAGATGAGAGTAAAAATAGTCTGTCTATTTTACTCTAATCCAGAAAGTAAACCAAAGCTTTGAGTTTTTAAAGTCTCTGGTTAAATTAAAATGAAATATCTTATATACAAGTCTTGAAAAGTCCATATGTAAAAGCCACAGTGTGCATAAAAAGGCCATTAGATATATCAAATTAAATTGTTTGTAGGTGTGAATAATCTGGTGTATAGGGAAGAAGAAAGCAATTTATAATGGATGACCTGTTAAAATGCTGAAACATTCGTTTTTCTCAGAGTGAGTTTCAGTTTGCTGCTTTTTCAGACACTCTTAGGGTCTGCTCCTTAAATACGATGCCAGTGAACTCTTGAACCAAAAACTAGCTGCTGCAGAACTGAATACTGATAAAATCAGAAGAGGCCTTTTACTTCTTAAAAGCACTAGGCTTTAAAGATTTGAGCTGACCCCTAGCTGGAGCTGAAGCAATCAACAGCTACTAGAACACAACAACTGTTCCAGGGTGGTCTCAGTCCCCATGACACATCCTGCCCATGTCTCAGAACAAAGCCAGCTACAGAACAATGCCAGCACCAACAAAACAGACATATTCCTGTCTTCGGTTGCACCTCCAACAAATCAGCTCCACATCGACTTACTTTGTCAGTCCTAGATAAACTTTGTAGTTTATCCTACTAGCTTGAAACCAAAGGACATGAAAAAACACAATTAGAGTGTCATTATTTGTGTATTCGATTTGTACAACCAAGAAGAGTAGGGGGCTGGGTCAGACTGGCTTCCAGCCCCATTATACTTACTTTTAGGTGTGTGTACAGAAGAGAAGAAGAGGAAAAGGCAGTGGGAATGGGGCAGGTCCTTTTGCTTACAAGTTATTATTAGACGTCCCACCTCATCAGGTATTTTCTCTCTACATCTTCTCTGAGAAGGACTGGATGCATAAAACATTCTAAGTGATTGCAAATATCCTGCAAAATAATATTCTTTTGATCTCTGGTTAGCTATCAGTTAGGTATGCTCTGCTTACAGCACTGACAGAGCAATAAAGGATGCAAAGAGCCAAGCTTTTTGAAAGGCGGAAGGTTTTGGTTTTGCTTTGACAGTCAGGATCCAAAACAGCTAAAGCTATTGAAGCTTTAGAGTTTCATCACATGCAGATTGGTACACAGAAGGTTAATACTGTAATTCTCATCCCTGTAGTGGTGTTTGAAAATATACAATCAGTGACTTCAGGAAACCCATATAAGCCCTGCATGTACATTTTTCACTTCACCAACTACTCCAGTGGTAGCCAGTAGATCTAATTTCACTAAGTTTGTGTTCCTGACAGCAGTCACATCAAATTACAGAATCTTTGAGACTTAGCTGGCACCTTCATCTCAGCCCTTCTATCAAATCATATGCCTGTTGCCTTCATCATGCAATCCTTAATTATTTGAAAATCGGCAGACTGCTGCTTGTGCCAGCAAAGAAAATGAGGAAAGAATAGTGTTCTTTCCAATGCACATGGCTGGACACCCTTCAGAGACATCTGATTTGATTACCAGTAACAATATTCCATTGATGTTTTTTTTCAATCTATGGCTTAAGGCCCTTTTCCTAAAGAATTAGCATATGCATGCACATATTAAAACCTGTGTGATTTTTTTTTTTTCTTGGTGACAGAGATGCTGCAAATTTTAGGTCTGATTTTCCAACAGATGCTGCTTGGTGGATAAGTATGACATGTCCCTAGGGCCACTATATTGTGCTGAAAAAAAGATTAGGAGGGTGGGTGAAGATTGTTTACTGCAGAAGAATGCCATGCATAAATCTCATGAGAGACTAACAAAAATATCTTATCCTCGTCCCAGACAAAGGTGTTCTTATTTCTTGGAATCAGATACAAACCCCAAAGGGGATCAAGGTCAACACAGCAAACTAGACGATCCATCAGCAACCTAATTACATTCTATTGACCCAGAAGAAATTCCAGAAGCAACACAGATACCTCTGGATGCTTGAACAGTATCTATCAATTTCTGGCCTCTGGGTCTTGTCATTACCTGACATCTCCACTGCTAAAACCACTCCTTAGGAGTCTTCTCCTCATTTCTGTAACCTGATTATTTAGACTGGATGCCAGTACCTCAAAAACTGCTCCAGGCTAAATTCCAGCAGGCTGCATCACATGAGGGATTTTGTTTCTCATAATATCCCGCCTCTCATTAACAATGTAAAATATTTTAAAATGGGCTTCTTTGGAAATCACACTCTGCTATTTCCCTACGTGTTGCCATGCATTTCAAGAAACCTGGCCAGAGGGAAAGTCTGAGAAGTCATCTTCCTTAGTTATTAAAGTACCAAAATTTACTAACAACAAATAAGAAAGGACAAAAAGAAAACTATGAACAGTCAAATTGACTACACTGTATCAGATGTATTTCTTTTTCTAACTGTTCTGTTAACAATTCGGGTTATCATCTCTTTAGGACAGGGATCTGATCTGCATGCCTATTTGTCCACTAGAGAAAGAGTGAGAGATACCTCACTTTTGTGTACACTATCAATTATAATAAAGTAATCGAACTCACACATGAGAAACATGCTTTATATGTTTCTTGCTAGTGGCTTAGCAGAACTGGACATTGAGGACACTGAGGACAGCTGAAAAAGGAAACAAGAAAACTACACTAGAAAGATAAAAAGAAATTAAGTATAAGGATTGTCTTTATCTCACAGTTTGATGACTTTTCAGGGTGAGGGAAGCAGACAGTGCTATTGGCAAGACATGAATATTAAAATACAAAATAAAAGGTATGCTAGGTCAACTTCCAGGTCTGTGAAGCGCTGTGTGAACTGTAAAAAGCATTCAATTGTTACAACTGTATTGAACTGTACACAATGCATTTATTTTTGTTTATTGCCTCATGCCACAAATATTGCCTAATTCCAAATCTCAGCCACATGCAGGAAAATACATTTGTGCTGCAATCTAAATGGACTAATAAAAACAACATTCAACCATTTAGAACTGAAATATTCATGAGATACTCAGGGAACAATGAAACTGAATTGCTTTAGCTATCCTAAAGGAACAAGAGTCAAGAAAACACAGGAGTAACTAGAAACTGCTCTACTGTGCTTTCAAACTTTATTCTTGATTTTTCTTTTACCTTTTACTACTCTTCAAATCATGCAGCTTCAGTGCCATTTAGAAGATGCTACACCTGGCTACCCAGGTGGCTCACATTAATTTATTTAAATTTTCGCCTGTGGAGTCAAATTATTGTGAAAGCAAAGTAGGAATCTACACTGCCTACACCTGAGTGAACTTCTTTTGCCACAGTGTAGTCATATGGCCAGATGACATACTTATGTGAGCATGTGCATCTTCACATGAGTTCAAACAAATATTGTAATGAATTTTTAAAGTTTCCTAAAATATAATTCTCAAGGAAAACTGCATATCCCGTGCTCATTATAATTAAAAGACATTGTTGAAAACTTGCTCTAGGCTCAAGTTTCTTAAAGGAGACACTTGTATTAACTGACCATTTCCAACTTCAGTAAAACATACAATCCAAATAAGAAAACCAGGTTCCTAATTAAAATTGCAAACAGTATAACTAAAGTATCTTACATGATTACTCAGAAATCTGGAGCAGTAATATTCTTGACAGGAATTAAACAGTTGTAGAACTAATGCACACTGGGGGCAGTTAAACTACTACAGCTCTCTTGCTCAGACCCGTATGACACCTGCAGCTAAAGAGGATGCTGTCTATGCCTCGTCAGTATCTGCTGGACTGCGCCAGCCTGATGTAACTTCGCACGATGCTGCAACTGTTTATTGTTCTTCATTCTTAGCATCTGTCTAGCTATCTGTAATGGAAAATATAACTGTCACCTCTCCTTTTTCACCAGAGAAGGTAACACGGGCAACAGGACAGGAGAGGTCTCCATGTTTCCCATTTCCCAGATATATTCAGCTAACAGATAGTTTTTCTCTCAATTATACATAGGAAGGCAACAAAAACCTAAATAGAAAATAAAGCAGATAATCAGCCCCCTAACTCTGTGATACAGAAAAATAAGAGAAAATTTACCAAAATGCAGACAACCTTTTCAAGAAGCCTTTGATCTACTCTGACAATTTTAAATGATGTTCCAGCTTCCAGGACTACCCTTAATCCCTGCACTACAACTTTCCCTCTCACAGACCTTTTTGGTGCAACAGCCTCTGCTGCCTACCCACAACTTCTTTATGCATCGTGTTAGGACAATAACTGCTCTGGGTGCAGCCAGGCTATTCTCCTCCTGCTCCTTCCTTTCCCTCGGAGTTACTCAGCATCTCCTTCTGCATCTCCTCAATGCATTAGACAGCTCTCTGAAGCCCTAGTAAGGGCTTCTGCATCAACACCTAACCAATGTTTAAGGTTCAGGTCATGTTAACATCATTCAAAAACATATCTCTAAATGCAAGATCTGCTTCAAATTGTTTAAGTTCTTGCCCACTAAAAGACATTTCAATACCAGAAAAAATCCAATTTATGAATTATTGTATACTCAACTGATCCTTTGATGAATACAACAGAAGAAATAGCCAGGGTGTAGGGGAAACTTCTAATGTTTTTGCTCTTAAAATGTCATTTTTCCTACTGACTTGTTAATTGACAGGTTTTGACATGTTTTTTAATGTTGATGATTATTTTTTTGCCAGTGTAAAATATCTCTTGCCAATTTCCTAGTTTTCAAACTTTAAATAATCCTCACATAATACGCACAGTTCAGACAAGTCCCATGGAGGCAGAATACAAATACTGATAGATAATTTGGAAATGGAAGAACTAAACAGCACTAGCTTACCTAGATTTATGTGCTACTCACTTTTCTATCACGCTGGCATATGCTTACAGCAGTACAGTTAAAACAGGATCTTAGTGGTTTTGCACAGAAGCAGCTTCACTAACTTCATTTGGTTTGATCCAACCAACTTGCCCCCCTAAGCCCTCTATTTGCATAGCCTTAATTATGTGGTCTTAAACATCTTTAGGTGCCATCCAAATTTCCAGATTATAAGCTTTAAGGGAGTTCTTGGCTCATACTTCGTTCCACCCTGGCTCTTTTGCTAAATTTATATTGTGTCTTTTCTAAAGTGTTTAGGATCACTCTGGGACTTCAAGTGTTTGAAAGACCTAACAATGCACAGCCTCTCCACTGAATGTTGTCTCCAATATTAAGCCATGTCAGATTGTTCTTCCCATTTCCACAAGTATTTGAGGAATATTATGAGGAAAAAAAAAATCTTCAATTTCTAGTAAAAAACCTCCATACCATTAGTGTCTTCATTGTCAGAAATACTAACAAAAGTTTGTGTTTGGTTTTTTAGAAAACCATATGCTGGAAAATTGAGTTTAAAAATGAGGAAGACTTCAGGTTATCATGTAGTGAATAAACAAAGAGGAACCCAAACAAGTTTCTGTTTACTTAAGGCGATACACTGTTTCATCTTTGTACATCAACCATTTGTTTTGTCTATTGAATTATCAACCTACAGTTCCTGTTTGATTCCAAGTGTGTTTCAGCAAGTTTAAAACAGCTGGGGTTTTTGCTGGGTGGTTTTTAATTTTGTGTGTGTGTGTGTGTATGGTTACTATTAACAAATATAAGTATTTATGTTAGAATTTTTATTTAAGGAATATCATAACTGAAACAAATGTCAGCTTTAAAAAAAATCTTAAAATCTATGTAAACTATGCAGAAACTGAGCAATCACAATTTTGTTACAAAAATAGTGTAAGAAGGTACACATAAATGAGGGAAAAATAAAAACCTAGTATAGCACTTAAAACATTCTCTAAGTTGTTTAATCACCCTCTAAATCTGTCTGTTTCAGTTCATTATTTTGGTGGGAGAGCTGCTCAAACCACTGGATTTCAAAAAGATCTGAATTCATTCTGTGTCTTGTAAGCCAAGCATGTTCAATGAATAAACCTCCTTACATGACGAAATTAATGACAAATTAAATTCTGGCCCTCCCCTTTGCAGAACACAGCTACTCAGATGTTGATGGCAAACAGAGGTTATATTAAGTCGTTATCTACTGAGTTACTGGAGCTTTAGATATGAATCTATATTATTGACTATACCTTCTTTTTTTTTTTTAAAGCATCTTCCACTATTTTCCTAAAAAAGAGAAAATCAGTTCTTCACAGCACATCTAGAACATGGAAGAAGACATTCTTTCTCTGCCTCATATTTGTAAATCAACTCAATTAAACCATGATTAATGTTTGGCTCAGTATCACATAAATTTGTCTAACAGCTGATACTACATAAATCAAGATGGCTGGGTGCCAGCTCACTTAAAACACTGCTTTCTGTGCATACCATGCAGCCCATTCCAAACACAGGTTTGATTCCTCTTACTGAAGAAAATTGCTAACATGTAGAACACAGACCTAGAAACACCCATCCCATCTCTTCTGTTTGCAATCAAACATGGTTAAAAATGCAACCAGATATACGGTTACAGTACAAGTTACAGGAATACTCTTTAGCATTTACATTATGTTTGCTAATCCTTTTACTTGCACAATAACCTAAACACTAAACAAACTGGAGATCGATTAAGATGCCATGTTCTTTCAAAATAAGAATGCTAGGTACATCTCAGAAACTATGATTAAAATTTCCCTAAGTCTTTCAGTTCTACTGTTTGGCTTAAGTCATCTCACCATGTAATCACGTCATCTATCTCCATACTTAGGTAAGGAATGACTAATGCTGTGGTGAGTGCAGCAGCAGTTCGCTTTCAAAGATGTAATAAACGGACGTCACAGTATTTGGCAATGCCAACCACAAAGGATCCAGTCTTAAACTGTCTCCACTAAATAATTTGTATATGAGTCTCAGACATGCAGGGAGAGACAGTATGCTAAGAATGCAGAAAAAAACCCAATAAAATACAGTACACAGCAACTTATGTATTAAGAATTGAATTGCCCCCTTGATGTTAATGTGCTAAGTAATCTTTTTTAACATGTGAGGAATGGACAAGGTATATACATTTTAAAATGTGCAGCTTCCACCTTCTGATCACAACAAACTGGGACTACCATCTTACAAATTTAACTAACAATGGTTGCAGTAACGTGACCAAAAGTCTATTGATCTATGAAAAGCATTTATAGAATTATGAAGTCATTGAAAAGCAACTGAAAATAAGAATCAAGAAATACATAAGCAATTCATGATTTTTTATTTTTTAAATATGTCTGATTGACAGGGAGTAGCTAGTATCATTTTTGGTCTATTTAATCAATATTGATTATAAAGTTTAGTTACTCACTGTGGTCAATGTTTCCATACTATGCTCTGTGGAAATAATTCCATGTTGTATGAAGCACAGTACTTGATGGAATGTGCATCATTCAGTATTTATGGTAAAGGCATTCTGTGTCATCTCTGTCATTTAGCACTGGATGAGATCCAGCTAAAGACAAATGCAAACTGTAATTACAATAGTCAAGTTTACACTTGCACAATGGCAAATATCTATAAATTGACTCAACTTCTCAATTATTTCAGATGGCTTTTCACAAAATATTTAAGAATATTTGTTTACCAATGTCCACATCTAGGTTTGAATTAGATGTGCATTAGGTAATTAGACATTTCAAACAGTTGTTAGAATTGTTAGCTGGCTCCCTCTTTCAAAAGGCCAAAGTAGCTGACAATGGCTAATAACTAAATATTTCATGCGAACAAGGATATGCAGACATAATTACTGCTGCAACCTCATCAAACCAGCCAGGTCTAATTAAGTGTCAAACCAGAGTTACAAAAGGCTTATGAGATTTCCCTTAAAAATGACGACTCAGCTATGGTGACACACAGACAATAAAACTACCTCAGGAGCAAGAGGAACATGACTTTTATGGAGGTCTGTGAGTAATGTTACGAAAAAGACTGTTCTTTCACAGGATTCAATAAACAGTATTGAAATTAAAGCACAATTAAAATACTCAACCTGTAGCAAACAAAGAAAACTTTGTAGAATATTTCCTCTTTCATTAATGCGTCCTTAAAGCAGTTAATAACCCTTTTAATTGTTGTTCCCTCCAAATCAAACATAGAGGCCTCTCATAAGCCTTACCTCTTTCCATTTGTAATTATTTACATTTCTAATTACTAGTATATCCTATTACCGAGTATCTTAATTATTATTAAATTGACCATTACAATATGAATCTTCTGTATTCTATTTATAGGCACAAACACACCATACAGGTGAATGAAAAAATGTATTAGATATTCAGAAATAGAGATGGGCGGGAAATAATATTATTGGCCCATTACCTTTCTAGATTTCAAGCAGTTTTTCTCAATCCATGTTGAACTGAGTCAGAGCTTTCAAGATTTTGTGAAACTCTTGTCAGAGTGAAAAGTCTGGGGTTTTTATCTTGACTTAGTGTGTACTATGTAAAGAGACCGTACATATCTCAGAGATGATATCAGACTCAGCATCTATTAAAACAATAGCCTGATTCTTAAGAAAAGATATAAAGATAACACAAACACATTTTCTGCCCTGTTTATCATCCTGCACGTCCACACTAACATTCTTCATAATTTCTTCTCTAATTCAGCAAGGACTTTTTGTCATTTAAGAACACCTCTCAAAAATAAAAGGCAATCAGTGCAGCATTATCACATCCCATTATTTCTAGAAGTGACTGCTCATCTTAAGTTAGAACAAGGATTCTTCTTTTACTTCTTCCACAGGGCTCTGTCATTTTCAATATATTAGTGCTGAATAATATTGATCCTTTTTTAATTTAAAAATGTAATGGTGTTTCAGCTCAATTCCTGCCACATTACTTACCATGTAGAGCAACAGAGCTATGCTAATGCTTGCTGTGGTAACAATGCAGAATTTGCTAGATTTTACTATTAGGAGACACTAAACTCTTCAAGTGTGGCATGCTAATCATGTTTTAATTCTTCATCTGTCTTCTTCAAACTTTCCCCCATTCCTCCCCCTAAATCTGCCGACAATCCCATGCCACTGAATATTATTACAGTTCCTAGAACTGTTCAGGATTTATTTTATCTTGCTCAGGGAGTCCTCCTAATGTTATGAATATGTACATGGAATATCTTAAACTGATTGGCAGCCAGTCACCTTTACCTCAGTCAAGACAGCTATTTAGTATTTTAATATCTTCTCTTAAAAATGCAGGAAAGAATGTAGAAGTTTAATACTGCCTTTACTCCAATCACAGATCTGATGATCTTCCCTACTCAAGCAGTGGTGCCTGTGCTATGTGCTAATCAAACACCATTCAGCCAAGGGGATGAAATCCCAGGCTTACTTAATGAAATTACAAATAGACCTTCTGCTTGTTCCAGTGAGATTTTTTTAATTTTTTTGCCATTTTGGATTAGTTTTCTGATATTTTTCTTTATCATGTCATCAGTTTGAATGGGAAGACATGACAGCATGACAGAATCACTGGCATAATGCAGACCACTCCAACTAATGATGTGAATGAAAGTATTCAGATTTGTACTTTCACATAACAACTTTGCTGCCCTGGTAGACCACCTTTACCTTCAAAAGCAGATAGGCTGTAAAGCTTTTGTTTGTTTGTTTTCTCCCACCTTAAAAAAAAAAAATTTTTTTTTGTTTGACTTGTTAATATTACAGCTGTGTTCAAAATGCAGTCAGTGCTACACAGTATTGAAAACAATCCTTCATCTCATAGTCAGAACTGAGGAATCAATGTATGCATCCTACAGTATCCTGATTATCTGCTGAGATAAGATAAGGGCATACATCACCTCATCCTCTCCACTCTTACTGAAAAGGGCATCAGAGCGCTTGAGCTGGACTGCTAACCAGGGCAGTCCTCTGACAGGGCAGACCTGAGCTGAATGACACCCTACAATCCAGTATCAGCAAAGAGAGAGACTGAGTGAAAGATTTAAAACGAGAGTGCAAGGGGAGGTAATACGCAGTGTTTGAGCGCTTCCCCTGCATACATATATTTGCTTTCCTAAAACTTTTATTTACAAAAATGGAATGTGATCTGATTTTGAGAATCCTTCTTGAGAGGGTGGGCAATTTATGAGATTGATGGGGGCTGTAACCCTTACTACATCTCAGAAAGACATTTTACTTCCCACTGAAATTAAACATCTCAGAAAGAGACATTTTAGTTACCAGTAGAATTAAAAGACAACTAAAGACAAAGAAAACTTAGCTCTAAGTGGAAGTTTTGTGAATGACAAGATCATGTTTAAAGTGCTATATTATGGCTTCTCTTTTTTCTGCATACAAATTTCATTTTACTATTGATTCCATTTGTATAATTTTGGTGTATCACTCACATGAGTGCCTTAGATTCTGGGAGATCTGAATAATATTTTACACCCATACATATGAGAAAAGAACTCATCTGTAAAATCATAATATTGCAGAAAAAAATTTTACTGTCTAAATTACTTTTCGGGCTTTTATTTCAATGGAACTTTGTCCATTCAAGCAAGCCTACACTGCTGGCCACAGTAATGCAGATAGCATGATGAAACAGAAATAACTCAGAAAGAAGATATGCTACTGAAGTGACAATGACACTCATACTTTTGCCTTTGAGGGCAAAAGAGAAATATTGAGAATTTTAGACACATTTAAAAACTCATAAAAATTCATTAAAAAAAAATCTAGATACTTGTCCCAGGTATCATAATAGTCGAACTATACATTTTCTGTAATGTTTATCATAAGAAAATGTTTTCAGAACCACATAAGCAACATATGAAGTTGCTTTCCAGAAGGTGCTTCTAAAAAACTGACACCTGAAAAGAAAAAAAAAAAGACAACTTATATTTCCCATTATATAACATATATTATATATATAACATATATATTACAAGAACATATTATATTTCCCTATATATAACAAAATGACTGCTTAAATTATACCACAGCAAATGTATTGGTGGAATGAAATTCTAATATTAACAGATCTTTATAATTGTTCCTTATTTTTGGTGCAACACTCAGCACCCTTGTTGTCACCTACTGTTGCACAGATAGTTATGAAAAACAAAATCCAAATCCACTGGGATTATTTTTCACATGATAGAAACAACTATTAAATAAAATAAAATCTCCAGTTTAAAATTAATATTTTGGGGTTTTAAGCAACAAAATAGAAAACTCTGGACACATACTGCATAATAATCTAATAAAGGTGAGTGGCATAAATCCCCAAATAAAAATGTGTTTTGCATAAAGTATTCATCCACATCATGCATAAGTAAAAATCTCTAGAGTAAGAATCTCATAAGAAAATTAACAAAACTGTTGGGAAAGCTGGAGAAAATACATCAAGACTTGAATATAGAAATGTAACTATGTTGTCTCAAAGACCACAAGTCACCTTATATAAATGCAATTTTGAGCAATACGTATCAGGACTGATTTAAATACTAACACACTACTAGTCTCCCAGCGTAAAAAATAAGCATTCTGTAATGCTTTGTAAGTAATGAGTGCACATGAAGTATCTGAATTAAGTAAACTACAGCCAGAAAGTGTCCCTTTCAAATAATTTTGTTAAGACATGAATAAAAAGACTACACTATAAACCAGAGAAAGATGTATTGAAAGTCAACATTTCATATTACATGGTCAGCAGATATTAATTGCATCTATAAACATTGATAGGATTTACTATGCTACAGGAAGCAGGTAGCTTTGAAGAGACATTCCTCTTATGTGCCACACTGGTTTCCCACCCACATTTTCTAACACCTAGGAACTGCTGTAGATCCCTTATTTCAAAATCTCATGAGACCATTTCAGAAAAATTAAAAAAAAAAAGACAGACCCATACCTTTTATAAATTTGCCTTTTATGGCTGTCAAACACCATCAGTCAAATTTAGCTCATAAAGCACTAGATGGGCTTGGACTGCTAGTTATACAAATTTGGATCATAAATTTAAAACGTGCCCTGTTCTTATGATCTATTTACAGCAGACAAAGATCTCAGTATAAAAGAGATTAATAATTTTGTGGGTTAGCAGAGCTGCTCATGTGTCATACTATAGATACAATATTTATTTTAGACAATCCAACCATTATTCAGGAGCTCTGCAAGAGAAATAAAGTTTTTGGTCCACTAACATCAAATACTAGATTAAAGTTTTCATCTTTCTTCACTGTCAGTGTTACATCTGTAGGGAAATTTCTCCAAGGTCATTACTAATAAACAAAAATTTACTCTAATAAAATTATTCTTAAAGGATCAGTGATATCCATCCCTATGGGTTTAGAGTGCCTTTTTCACACTGAGGGTTGCTTCATTTTTATCTCACCTGAATACAGCTGTGCTGTCACTAAAAAACTTATCTTTGTTACAAAAATAATAAAACCAGATCAAATTCTTGCTATTAATAAAAACCAGGTTTGTTAGATGTACTTTATAAAAAAGTATGTTGTGGGGTTTTTATTAAATAGATGGGTGTTTTCCAGTGTCAGGAAATTAGGCCCAGATGCAAGAAAGTATATAAATCCAACATATCCTGATTCAAAAAATAGAAAACAAAATGGAAAAAGATGAAGTCTCTTCTTGTCTGGTAATATCCGATGACATACCAATTCAGTAAGGAATTCATATACGTGAGACATCTTGGATTGGGAAAATGGAGAGAGTTTAAAGTTATTTATTAAAATTTGCAACATTTATATCACTGTGAAGAAATTTAATTCAGCTTTTGCAAGCATTAGAGTACTTGGCCAAAGCCAGACCCTGAAACAGAGCAATACATTCTCTGCTGTCATTCACTGCCTCTCCAATTACCAAGCTTCAATCTACTTCTCAGAGGAGTAAGAAACATGAAAGACAGCTCTGTGAATGACTGATTAACACAGAAAAGATCATTTCACAAAGATTATATTGTATTTGTAACAAGATCAAAAGTGTGCACTAAATTATTGTTATGATAATTACCTTCAGTGGAATTTGTCTTATTGTTAAAAAGCAATAATAAGGTACCTTAAGAGGCAGAATAATTACACTTAACTGCTGTAATTAATAAGTTAATTCTCAGGCAAAGATGATTCATATCATAGGAATTATGTAACTGCTGCCATTTAAATTCTTACTGCAATACCTTGATATAATTTAAATCAAGTATTGTTAATATTTCTAAACCTTTACTTCAAATAAGGTAAGAGAACAAATTCATTTCGGGAAGAAGACCATTTCATTTCTGTGTCACTGGACTGGATTGTCTGAAAATGAATTTCAAAATATGCATATGTAAGCCAAATGAGAAGGGAGGGAGAAGAGAGGAGCAGAGGTTAACATTTGTACATAGAGATTTCATGAAACCAGTTTGTTGCTTTTCCAGAGGATTTTTGTTCCAAAATCTTCCTCCACTATCAAAGACATTTTGCTATCAAACCCTGGTTCTTGTATTTCACTGCATGATCAAAAAGAAATTTCATAGAGAGGTTTAATCCTCCATTCTTCCCTTACAAAATTTGTGCAATTTGATATAATTTAAATGGTGAATTTCATTAACTGCCTTAAGATCTATTTTTCTCTGATGACCTATGTTGCTATTTCTGAGTGATCTTCAGAAAGCCAAAAAATGTCTTAACTGATTTCAGTCATGTTTTTTAATAAATGGTTCATTAGAGTACTATGAGTATAAACCAACTCCCACTCCCTGCATTTTATTACCAAGAATCCTGGCTGTTTTCTAAATGACACAACACAGCTCTCCATGTCCTTATTACATACGAAGTCACACAGGTCATCATATTTTCCATGAAAGATGTATAAAGTTTTTATGACATTGCAGCATAATTTATGAAAGACTTAGAGCAAATAAAACCCACTGAGCTTGTTAGCATCCCTGATACTTCACAATGTGGGGATTCGCTGGCTTCAAAACCAGCTTATTCAAAAATGGAGTACAGAAAAACTTATTTGTTAGTCCTTCAGAAAGAGGAATCCCACTTTTTCAATGTGAGAACAAGTATATTTTCTTCTGTGTTTTTTATACTTAGGTAAATTTCTTACCAAATACTTTGTAGTAAACTTGCAATTGAATTGATTACTTTTTCATGAACAACACTTTTTTGGCTATAATAAATTGATACTATAAGAATACAATATTTCTTCAATATATATGTTAATTAATAATCAGAAATAATTCCACAGAAATATAGAAATCATTCCACACCTGGAATTGCATACAACTTGCATATCTAGGCTCCAGAACTTAAAGATTTCAAGGGCTACATCCCTATTTGTGATGGTGTTGAAAACTGAAATAAAAGCTGCCATCAGATCAGTGAATGCAGCTTTATATTAGTTAATTATTGTTGTGACTTAACCTCAATTAATAGGTTCACCTCTGTGGGCTAAGCCCCACAGAGGTTCTCATTCACATCCCCATCAGATGTGGGGAGAGAATAGCATGACCTATTAAGAGATTTTTTTCACTGCTTCCAATCAGTAAGCAGATGTTCAGCCATTTCCAGTAGAACAGGGCTTCATCAACTGTAACAATTACATGGGAAGACAAATAACATAACCCTGAATATCACCACTATCCCCTTCTTCCTCCTTTCTCCCAGCTTTACATGCTGAGCATAACATCATATTGCCTGGGATATCTCTTTGGTCAGTTGAGGTCAGCTGTCCTGATTGTGTCCCCTCCCAACTTGAGCATCCCCAGTATGCTCACTGGTGGGGCAGCATGAGCAACAAAAAAGGCCTTGACATTGTGCAAGCACTGTTCAGTGACAGCTAAAACATCAGTGTGGTATCAAAACCATTTTGTTCACAAATCCGACACAGCACCATACCAACTATTAAGAAGAAAATTAACTTTATCCCAGCCAAAACCAGCACAATTGTATATAATTAGCTGTGTATAAAACTAACTGTATATGAAAAGACTAATCCAAATAAAATCATGTTATTAAATTAATTTTCTATGTACTCACAACATGATGATAAGGACAAGCTGAAAATTTTAAAGGTATTAAGACACAAGTGTGATAACTGTGTGCTATAATATACATAAATAATAAGGCATAGCAATTAGTATGATGATAGTCTAAGCATCTAAGATGCAAAAGTAACTCGAGTGCTGACTGTTCTGTCACTTCCCAGGGAAAGCAGAGCCAGCTGTCAAATGCATTCAAACATTTTTTTCAGAGGGAAGTAAAGAAAAGAGCAATTCTTAGAACACATTTTAAAGTTTGCCTGATATCTTTTTGTTGACAAGTAGGATGATGTTTTCATTTGTGTTTCCATCAACATTGCCATACAACAGTGCAAGGATTTAACAGCATCCTCTGTGGACACCCCTCACACAAGCTTTAGGACAGACATACTAAGAGATATTTAGGATTCTCAAGAGCAGGCATACTATTTTAGCACCCACTTGAGAGCTTATAACTTATAATATACTTGGAAATTTTGTCATGATTTTATTGTCTTTCTTTTTTTACTGTTTACTCAAAGATGAGAAAAAAATTAAGTATGATACAAGGACAGTGAGCAAAATGGGGTAATTGTTTCAAAACTTGTACAGAACTTCTTTAATACATCTCTAAAAAAAAGTATATCACTTATTCATGATCATTTTATTCTCTGAAGTTAGATGTTGGCTAAATACAGTATTATAAAATGTTCTTCTGTGTTCAAGTGAAATGAGAGTACTCAGGTGATGAAAGAAAATATACCATTAAAAAAATAAAAATATAATAAATAAACTAGTCTCAGTGCCAATTCACCTAACTTGCACCCAAAATCTGTTAGGTCCCTTCTTGCAAATATCTCCACAAACAAGTTCAGTGAACGCCTCTGTGATTTTTATACATGGAGGACCACAAAAAAAACCAAAACAAAACAAAAACAACCACAACGAAAGAAACAAAAATCCCACAAACAACCCCCCACAAACAAACAAACAAAAAATCACAAACAACACAAACAAGCAAAACACCACCAAAAAAGTGTTTTCAAAACATCCAGACTTCTTCAAACAAATGACCATAATATACATGTGTTAAGAGATTGTTATTATTGTCCTATAGATGGACAAATAGCTAAAGAAAAATTAGTATTGTTACGTTCTTTGGACCTTTGCAATCCGTATATTAAAGGATTGTGACTACATATTAGAGGAGGGAAAATATCTGAAAGAATAGGCATGAGTACAATCCAGAACAGTAAAAACATTTCAAACAAGTACCGCGTAAAATAGTTTCTCAAATTGAAATTACTATGATAGTGACACAGTACTGCAAACCTCAGTCAATCACTTTGTCAGAAGACAACAGCGTACCTAATGTATAAAGCATACATGCAAAGTCATGTTAGTTTTATTAACAGAGATGGAAACAAAGGAAGCACGTGAAATATATTTGTCCTTTCTTTATAAGTTTCAAAGACCTGTTTTTTTGAGCAGTGTTTCCTTCTACAATAAACCAATGATACTAAACAATACCTTTCATTGTTAATTTAGGTGATAATTATTTTAAATTATAAAAACTTCAACTTTGCATATTTTCCCCAACTTTACTGTTTTGCAGACAGTTCCAAAAACCTGTGGCTCATTATGCTGCATAGTTTGATTCAAAACTGAAGCAGCAATTAATTCTGTAATAACAAAAAAGAGTATTAATTATCTTCAAGAGTCTAAACTCTGCTAAATTATTATTTCGACCATAATTATCAGGGTATCCAGGCCACTGATTACCATCAAAAGCAATTAAGAACATCCCAAGACAGCACAGAATCAAGGGATCGCAATAAATCTTTCAGATCATTTCTACAAGGCTATGACCTACCAAAAGGCCTAACTAGAGTTACAGCAAAGAGATCTGGAGGGTGTCACACCTGAACTTAACCTAGTATTTGAGAATGCAGGATAGCTCATACTCTAAAACTGAAACTGTTCTGCTCAGACTTTCCACTCCAGATCTCCAAACTATCTGCACTTCCCTGCAGCTAACATACAGATCCCAGATACAGATACTTCACTTTCCCGCACTTCAGAGCGGCCCAGCTAGCCAAACCTTGATGTCGCTGCTATGGACGTCACTGGTTAACCTCCCATTTGGAATAACCAAAGACATCTTTTTCACTGAAAGGAGTGCAAGGGAAACCACATAGACCACCATTGTCAAGAAACATGTGCCACAAAAAATAATAAGACTGCCTTGAAAAAAAATATGGAATATTTCAACCCTTCACATATGTACATTAGAAAACCACTTCATTCACTTCTGCTTCCTATCTGAAAAGGAGCCGTGATCAGTTATTTTTGTGAAAAGGCTAGCAACTTTCCAAACCTATTTGATTAGACACTAATGAAAAGGTGAATGACTAATGAGCACAGGTTTTTCAGTAAGGCCTTCTGCCCATCATACAGAAATATGTATTCTGGAATCTAATATCATCTCTCCCTCTACAAAGTATACTCAATACTCTGGTTTCGCTGTGAAGTCACCTCTACAACTGGAAACAGGTGGTTTTCAGAAGAAATATAAAAATAGCATGGAGCCATAGGTACAGAGTTTGATTCATGGAAAAAAGATTGCATTGTTTTCCCGAAACATTTTTTCTGTGTAAACAGAATATTCACTTGTATTCACTTAAGTATTCTAACCTCATTTTCCTCATTATAGCATTACTGGATATCCTAACATGTTTCATCTAAAATTATGTATATACATTTGCTAAAAACTTGCATTTTTCTCTGCAGATACATGACAGAATCCTCCTTATCAAAGAAGAGTTCAAGATGTAGCTTCTGTTCCTCCCTGCCTCAGCTAGAAGTCAAATTTTCTCAATGTCCTGTTGTCCCCTTTCCTAAGATGCATCATCGATCTTAGGTATTCTACAATCTATTTATGTTATTTCTATAACTGTATCCATCAGTTAAAGCTCTGCCCCTTCAAGAGCAAAATCTCTACATATACATTAGTAAATGAGTACTTGCAGTTTCTACTGACATGAGCAGATAAGGAGGTTCCATGCTAACATCTCAGCACTTCCTCTGGCTTCAAAAGGAACATTCAAATTCTCAATGTTCCACCCAAAAAATCTAGCTTCCAGATCCAGTAATCATACCCAAATCACAGCATTGCTAATATGAGAACTTATTTTATTTATATCTTAGGATTTTTCCTAATTATAAATGCCTGACAATCAATGATTGTTTTTGGAGATAAAATAATCCACCTATTACATGATAAATGAAGCCAGTTCTTATGAATATGATCTAAGTTTAAAAATCATAACAGGTTCTCCACAGGTGCTAATTTTACTACTTGAATGAAATTAATAAGACTCTCCATAAAACTGCAGGAGATCCTTAGATTACATGAGTAATCAGCAAGAAAATTTATTGTGGATTCACGAAGCACAAAATGTTTGCGTAATGTATGCAAAAGTGGTACTTTATTCTCTGCAGTGAACAATTCTGAGCCCTTAAAACAGAAAAATATTTAATAGTTTGAAAACTCTTGAGGCATAGTTTTAAAAAGTTGCTCAACTGTGATTAATTCAACTCACGACAAAATATTAATGAAAGGACTGCCTTATTTCAATATTCAGTAGGATTCATTATTAAAATAACCGTTTAAGGTTAAACAATGGATATAGTGACAACTGAAAATCCAACTTGATGTCTAGGGAAGTAAGATTTAGGATAGTGAAATTCACAAACTAGGTAGTACGTTAATGTGAAAAGCTAAACTACTTTTCATTATCTGATATCCTGAACCAGCATACAGGCAAGTGATAGATTTAACATTTGAATACAAAAAATATTAAAAGGCATTTTTCATTGCATGGAATTGTAGCCATTCTGATTCTTTAAGGAACATTTTCTTTTAGGGTACTGTGCAATTAGAATGCACTGCTTGTGTAGAGTCTTTAGCTCAATAGCTATCAATGGACTTTTATCTCACACCATTTCTTGGCTGCTGTACGTATAATGTATTTATTTATATGACTACTTATCACTGTAAACCTCATACATGTTTTACAAACCATTTCAGATTAAGTAGTTCTAGCAATAGTTGTAAAGAAGAAATTCTATCCCATTTTTGCTATTAAAATTCTCAGCAAACTATGCCCTCTGAGAAACAGTATTCAGCTCAGCTCTTATCTTTTTCAAAAATCTTTTATTACAATGTACCATGGAATCATGAGTTTGTGTGCAATACTTCACATTTAATACTTATTGACTGCTACAATTAATTGCTTTTGTTTTGTACTTTTGGGTATAATTAGGTGGACTAGAAGTGTCAATACACTGTGTCTGTTCAACTGACTCACAAAGGAAACTAAATAATACTTTACCATGACTAGTTATTAATGTTCTGTCAATGAAACAAGCAAGAGGACTGCATGGGTTAGGGAATTAGCAATAATTACAGAATACAGAACCTTTAATTTTTAAATCAACTGCTCAGCAAAGATTAACTGTAGCTAAAATGATTGTAATCTAAGGACGCTGATTTATGCTGCATGTGTTATGCAAAATGAGATTACTGATAACAGCTGAGTTTCTAGCAACCACACCTCTGCTGCCATCACCAAATGGCAACCTTTGCTAAGTACAAGCACACAGTACAGTGTTTAAAGACATCATCTGGTTTTGCTCACATCCTGAACAATGGTGAGCAAACTGCCTAACTTCAGAACTGACCGAAAGCCATGTGGCTGTGCCCATACAGTGCTAAACCAAAGCAAACACTCCTTCAGACAGGCCAAAAATGTTAGCTGGAGCTTGCAAGTATCAAAATATGTTCATTTGGCTTTTGAGTGAATCTGTGTCATTCTGCTGCCCTATAGTGTGGGCAACAGCACTACACAGCATTAGAGTCTTTGTATCAAGCTATTTGAGGACCAACCTGCACTGTGTCCTTTCAAACTATTCACTCCATTACAGAACTGTACCCTGGCAACGCAGACTCATTGCTGCAGAATATGCTGCACTTCTCATGTAGGAAAAAGGAAGACCTTTTGGCATTTCACAATATATTACTTTAAAGCATACACAAGGAAAGAGGCTATGTTTGTGGAGGTAAGCTGGTACATCTCCTTTGGTAGCAACATAATTTAGAGAAATGAGAAAATCTTTCCCAGAACGTGAATTTAAATCCAGTTTCCCTGCTTGAAATATGAGTTGCACATTAACAGATGTTATCAGTTATAACTTACTAATTTCCTATACCTATTCTGTGCAGGTTCTTCTAAAGACTTAGTTTGAAATGTCATCTGGACACATATTGTTGATAATAGTTAATAGGTTAATTTACCCTAAGCCATGGTTGCTCACAAATTGTTCATCACTAACCAGAAGGCTTAGAGTGAAACTTCATTTGTCAGTACTGCAGGTTATCCATGAAGCTGCTGCCAGTCCTTCTGGGGCATCAATATGCTGGCAGACAATCCTTTCCCAGGCTTTCAAAGTTTTCCCTTTCCTACATGCAAGGCAATTTGTCATTTATGTTTCCTTTCAAACTTCCAAGCTTCTCCCCTTATCAAAAGGGCATTCAGCTACAAATGCTCCTAAGCCACTAAACTTTGAAAAAGCTGTCTTTCAAAAGTATCACAATTTTCTCAGAACTTTGGAAATCTTCCTTTTAACCAAGGATTAGTGTTTTCATGTCTCTTCTGTCCAAATACCTCATCACGCTGAATGTCCTTTTAAAATTACTTCAGCCTTTTATTCCCCTCCCTCCATGTACAAACACAAACATAAGTATGCATACATTTATTTATACATATATAGGTTTACTGGGCCTTATCTGATGCAGTTTTCTAGTAATACCTTCAGCCTTTTTCTCCCTGACTGAAGGCAAATTGGTCTCACTAATATCTAAGTTTATTATTTAAGGACACGTAGTAATTTTGTGTTCTGCGCAAATAAAATCAGACCACCTTCAATAATAAAGCACCATCTTTGCATCATATAACTTTTATAAAAACACATCGGTTACACAAAAAGATAAGAGTCAATCATTTGCAAAAGATTTATATTTTGGAATAATACTTATGTTTGTCATATTCTCTCCAAATACAAATGCAAGACACGAATCATGCCCTTTAACATTTCCCTGGGTTTTCTGAGACTAGATCAGATGGAACATTTCATCAGAATCCTTGAAATCATGCAAACAACAAACATGAGCATCTGCATTTTAAGTATTAACTGCTAAAGCACCATGAAAACCTCAGTACTGCAGATATGCTCTGACTCCTCTGCCAAAGGGTGGCCTTCATATTCTTGAGTCTGAAAGCATTCCACACAAGAGATGAATGTGAAATTTAGCTTTCATAGCCGAGATACATAACCCAAAAAGCCTTACCATCATTAAATTTAATCCTGATAAAGAACTCAGTAATTTCTATGCTACATTATTTATATATGAATTAAAGAGAACATTCAGTAGCTCAAAATGCAAATAATTATATCCACTCTTCCAAACAGCTATCTTTGAATCCTATTAATGTTAGTTCCGCATCTGCAGAAGTGATGTTACCTACAAACACACACACAAACTCTGCATTATGATGGGTTAGTTCCAGCCATTAATGGCTTGTTGCTCTGACTGATCTTTGTCACTTATCTTGTTTGGCCATATCTTTATCCAGGCATTTAAGAAAAAAAAAAAAAAGAAAAAAGAAAAAAGAAAAAAGAAAAAAGAAAAAAAAAAAGGCTATTCCTTAATAAATTATCCCATTTAATCACAAAGTGTTAAATAAGTATGTTAAAGGCATGGCCAGCTGTCTACTTTTATCTGCTTTGCAGACTACTCTCAGATTCTAAGCAATGTCTCCACTGGGCAATTTAGAACAAGTGCTGGGATTCCTGCATTTGAGCTCGGCCAGGCTGTTAAACCTGGAAATGGTATTCACAGAGTGCTGTGCCCAAAGTGTGCTCTCTGGAAAAATGCCTGGGAAGATGACAAGAAGAGACAGCCAAATGGTGTGTATAGAGCCCCTGAGAGAGATTTTAAAAGCAACAATAATCACAAAAGTATGCAAAAAAAATCCAAACTGTGCACATAAGGTTGGAATTGGAATACAATTTATACATTGTCAGAGTTGCAACTTCAGCTTCTCCCTTTACTGTCCCTTCTAACATATATCAAGACTTTTGTGTGTATGATGTGGTCAAATTAGCTGTATAAGCCTTTTAAAGAAAAGAAAAGAGGCCTAAGGACTGAGGATTTTATAAGCAGCCTGAGATTCCAGTCTCTAACACCCCCAGGGCCACTTTGAAAATCTCAACCTAAATGTTTTAGCCAAGTTACTATCTACTTTTCTTCCCAGACTGCAAATCTCCTAATGCATAACATGCTTATCGGTGAAATACAAACTGTGGTTAGGATGAAACCTTTGCCCTGAATTCTCTCCATAGATACAAACTGTCTGTCAGTATGCCAGGGTTAGTACTGCTACCATTCAGCTCACATTGCAGTTAGGAACCCTGGTACTTTAGGATTCAGAAACCACCCTTTTTAAGCATTTTCATCAAACTCTAATGTAAAAAGCATTGTTGGTCTAGTTCAAGTTTTTTAATATGATGTAAGAGAATATAAGGTAGTTAAAAATACAAAGTACTGTGGAAAGGAAGCAGGCATTCTAGATAAAAGTACTTAAGATTAATTTAACATGCACAGGATTTCCCAATTAAAACTTTCACATTAGCACTGCATTTTAAACAGTTAATCTCCTAACGAGACATCCCCAGCAATGAGAAGTGAATTGCAGGACTGAATATGGCCCTGAGGCCTGCATCTGGAAAAGGCTGTGCTTTGTGAATGCTGGATTTAGGCTGCTGGCTCCAATTTTGCAAAGGAAGAGCTGCACTGCCACCTACTGTCAAGATGTCTTTTCCCACTGGGAACTGCCACTAAAATTGAGACAACTCTTCATGGTCCCGCAGAAAATACTGAACGCTTTTGACCAAAGTGCACAACAAAAAAAAACGGTGTAACTGAATTCACCATACATACAGATTTTAGCTGATTTTCATTTTTTGGTGTTTTCTGTTTGGATGGTTTGGTTTTTTGTTTGTTTTGTGTGTGTGTGTGTGGTTTTTTGGTTAGTTGGTTTTGGTTTTGTTTTGTGTGTGTTTGTGGGTTTTTTGTTTGTTTGTTTACTCTGGTAGCTGGAAAGGCCAATTGTTTCTTTTTATCTGTCTTCAAAATGCAACAAAAACAAAAGAATGTTGTGCTGAACAGTGTGGGAGAGCAAGTCTGTCTTTTTTTCTTTCTCTTATTCCCAGACCTCCACTGTCATACCTTTAAATCCTGGCTGACCTGAAGCCATCTCAGCTAATGATACTCCAGCTGACTCATCCAAAAGAGGTACGTTGCAGTTGACTTCTTCTCTTCCCTTAGGGGTCAAAGGCATTACCTCTATGATGTGCCTGATCTCCAAGAGTCTAGATGTGAAGGAGTCTTGCACATCAGCCCACAGCGCTGCTGTGGAGAGACTAACTTAACTGAAACCCAACTTTTACTGAGGTTTCCTCTCGGGGTCTTTTTTGACAGCTAAATTTACAAATCAATTAACATATCAAGAGCAGCTACTGCATCTCCTAGTAGACATACTCACTACCAATTGCTCATGAAATCAATTTTCATAAGTAGTATAAAACAAAGGGAATTAATACTTCAGAATGCAAAGAAAGAAATTTACATAATATTGAAATAGGGAAGACAGAACTTCAGGATAAATAAGTATGTGTCAGATGTGCTCTCTGTAAATTCTAGCCAACTTGAACAACAATTTATCTAGGATTTAAGATACAGCAGATAACTTTTTTTTTTTTTCCTGCTCTTTGCCTTCATTGTGTATGCAAATAGCATTATGGATATATAGATGACAGAACCCCCATCCTTGTATTTATAGCTGTTTTGTAACATTAAAGCACAGACCAATTCAAGCTGCTGCAGGGAAAATCACAGAGTTACATATCATCTGCAAGCACCCTGGGGGGAAAAATATCTCCAACTCAGTGTGTGCCAAAGGTGTCTCAGAAGACTGAAGTTGTGAGCACATGCTCAAAGAAACATAAGCCCTTCCTACACTACCATCAAAGTAAGTCCAAAACAAGCAAGATAACTTAATTGCATTTTCTAAAGACTGGACTTTTTGTAATAGACAGAAGTTCAGGCAATGACAGAAGTGGTGAGAGTCACTTTTTCAGTAACTGGAGAAAAAAAAAAAAAAATCTAGATCTCCTGAGACTCTCTCTCTTCTCCTCTGCCTTTGGGCCTTGAAGTATTCCACATTTCAAGTAAAACAGAAGACAGTTAATAAATGTGTGTCTCTCCATTCAGTGTCTTTTTAGGTACATACTATGGCACAAAATATTTATGTATTTGCACCCTGGAAGAGAGCAGTTTCTTTTTAAAAACATAAATATCATACAATAATCCTTGAGAAAATATAAATTTCCATACATTTCAACATGAAAAGTCTCCTTTCACTTTTCATTTATCAAGAGAATGTCTCTGAAGAATAGAATTTCTAACAGAATTAAGTCTATCTGTTGCCCTAAAATTAAATTGTATTTATCTGTTCATTATCTTACATGCTGTATGACTTTTACTGCAAATAAATCCAGAATTTTTGTCCCCATTACAGAGCAGTGGCAAGAGAAATAGTAAAAACAACCAGATTTTTTTTTTTTTCCTTTTCTTTTCTGTCTTTAAAAATCAGTACCTTTTCTTCCCACTGGAAATTCTTAAAACATCTTCCTTCTAGCAATAAGGCCACATGATAAAGTTTATATGGCATATTATGCAGCATTAACAAAAGAAAGTTGCACTTTACCTATTCCTCATATACACTGTGTTTAAATGCATCTAATGGAGCTGTTCCCATCAGGAATAGTAGATTTTTAAGCCATCTCTACAAAAGCCCTTCAGGCAACAAAGTGAGTCTAATTAATAATATGTTCTCATCTTGTCTTCAGACAAAATCATCTGACAAGACAAATACACAGCAAGAGAAGACCGGAAACAAATTTTAGGAAGAGTAATCTGACCCTTTACACCTTCTGTAGCTGCTGTGTTGGGTTTCATGCTTAGCTGGCCACACCATCACCATACTTGGCTAAAGTAATTTGTGACTTTTACCTATGTTGGCAAAAGATTTGTCCAGGAGACACATCTGAGCAGAAGTGTAAAATCTTGACACAACAAGTATTTAAGCAGTCCTTAATCCAAAAGCATTTGATTGTTACTGTGAACCAAAAATACTGCTTTCTGCATTTAGTTTCATAGCACTGATTCTTTTTCTCTGTTCTTTTCTATTTCCTCTCCCCCAAACTGTCTTAGTATCCTTTCTCTTTATACAAGAATATCATCCAACAGTATTTGAGCTGAGTCTTCAAGCCTACAATGTTCAGCAGTACCCATGGTATGAAAAATAGGCTGCCCATTTTCAAAGGAAACTACAATGAGTATGAGAATCAATGGAGGGCTGAAAAATAATCATGAGGACTATTTTGACAAATGATTTTCAACAAAACCAATACATGCTCCTTTTTGTTATTACTGTTTGTGAAGGACCTATCCTGCAATGTGTTCTGTTTTGCAAGTCACCATTTTCAGTACTGGAAAAGCAAAGACAAAAGTGGGAACCTCAGATGCTGTAGATGATGTAACTTGGTTCTAACAGCAAGCAAGGATAAGCAAAATCCTACTGTACTGCAGTGCAAAACCAGGACTTCTACTGTTTGAAATGATTTTGGGAATTCAGTTAACGAGGAAGCATCATTAACAAGCTGCAGGTATGTGTTATACAGGCTAGCAGAATAAACCTCTGGCTCTCAAATAGAGCCCCAGTGCCACTTTCTGACAGAGAATGAGTACTGCCCAGTTTCCTCATAATGAATGATAGGGTGTCCAAATGACAACATGGCAACTTAGTGAAGCAAAATGAAGATGCAACCTTCTGAATGATAACAGTTAACCACACAGCGAAACATCCAGGCTAAGAATGCCATGTTACAAGGCTTTAGCAATAATTTTTCCCAATATCGGTTCACTTTTAATAAGCTGATCCCTGCTACAATAGTGAACATTATTGTCACCTGTTATAAGTGAATATACTGGCTAACCAGCAAAGCTCCTTCCTGTCTTTCTCCACTTCCAAGCTCTATTACTGTTACTCTAAGACAAAAGCTGGAGAAATATCTGTAATATCTATATAAATAGATAAGAATTCTGCTAAGAATTTAAAGATCTCTTTTTTAAAATACCTAGTGGCAAGCACGGGTCAATTCAAGTTGTACCTTCCTGGAAGAAGTGGCATAGCCAGACAAAGTATGAAAAGAAATTAAAATTGTTCACCTATTATACAGCATCTCTCAGTTTGATTGGAGATTCAGGTCAGTGTAAGACAGGTAGGCTTTAAAAATCCTCCACTTCTCTCCACCTCTAAGGCAACTATCTCACCTCCAGCTTGGTCCTGTGGATACAAAGAGGATTGCAGCTGAATATCTTACTCAGAAGCTAATATATATTTGAAATTAATTTTTATGTTTTGTGGATACTTAGACTTCATCTGATTAAATAAATTAAATAGATAGCCTAGCATATTAGAAACTAGTGGTAGATTTTGTACAGAATACTGCCCCTCATTTTCTACCAGATGTTCTTTCTGTTTTGCACATTCATATTCTTGACAAGGATCCTCAAGCAAAACAAAAGAAAACAAAAAAAAAGAGCTTGCTTTCAACTTTAATTATCAATTTAAAACTGCAGTTCTGTATCCTGAATGTTTTACAAACAGGCTTCTTTAGCTTCTGATCTCTGTGATGGTTAGGAAAACAATAAACACCTTCAGGAGCTGGAAACTATTCCTGATATACAATCTATTTTCGAAGGGAAGAAAAAAGCTCAATCCTAGACATAAAAATAGTTTTGCTAAAGTAATGTCTTTAAGTGAAGGTAGTTAAGTTTAAGTCATCACAATTTAAGGAAAAACACTTTTTCTGCCTTTTTCTTTCTGTACTATGCACAGGAAGTTGCAGAGGTACCAATGAATTGCTCTTGACATTAAAAAGAAGCTGATGAATAAAATGTTCTTCATGTTTTCCAGATGCTAGCAATAATAGGGCAAAGCAATATACTAACATTACCTTTGTGCATAGCTGACAAGCACAAAGCATACTTGAAATGAAGGCAGTCTCTGTCCCAGAGTTTTTCCAATCACAAAGAAAAGTTGAGACACAGAAACAAAAATTCTGACACCTGGCAGCTCAGAGAGATAGGATACTGTTGAGCTGAGTAGTATCTCTGAACTGAGACAAAGTTAAATGGGTTTTACTTACACACATACAATGCTTTTAAATACTGATTATGCCTTTAAGTACTTCTGCCTGGTTTTCAACGGTGTTTTTTTACACAGATGTCTACAAAGCACTGCTGCTGAATTTAAGTGAACCTCAGAGACCCATCTAATCCTCAACTACATGAGGGAGCATGTTAGATTTGAGTTTAACAAATCCTCATTATTGTATATAGTCAACAGCCAGACTTTGTTTCAGGATTTACAACTATATTTATGTGTAAAAAATTTACTTGCCTCTGACTTAGGTAAGCATTAGTGAAGGGTGTGCCTCTTAGACACAGAAAACACTCAATTTTTTTCTGAGTTAAATAATTTCAGATTTTATATCAAGAGAGCCCCTTCATTTCTGAGTTGCTTTCTCACACAGCTCTATGAAGCTGTGTGTGACAATTATACTGGCATTCTGTTAAGGCTTTGCAGTTGATGGCACAGAACTCCATAGCTACGGCAGAATGCTTTACCAAGCCTTTTCTCCATGAAGGGAAGTTATAACTCTGTTTACTTGCCAGTTGAATTATTAAACTCCTGGCTGATGTTTCAGTCAAGTGAGGAGGAATTTTAAGAGCAATGCAAATTGAAAGAGCTCTCAGGCTAGGAAAAATAAATAAATAAATAAAAGCTACAGTGTTTAAACAAGAAAAGGAAGGGAATCATAAGCTCTGGAGACATCTTTCTTACCCTCTAAAACAAAACTAAATATCTCAGAACCCATAACAACAATGAAGTTAATTAAGGTGGAAGCCCTACTCCTTGTGCCTGGAAAACATGCATGTTAAGGTTATTTTTCTTCAATAAGCCAGCCCATCTTTCATCTTAAGTGTATTAATAGAAGCCCCTCTACCCTAGGAACCTCGTGTGGGATACAAGGCATGAGTACTTCTTGGAAAAGAGATGAGCCAGGGCCAGGACTGACAGAGTACCTGAGACTGTAGGTTAAGTTCTTATGTCTCACTTTTTCACCTTAAAAATGTTCTATTATTCTTGAAGGAATAAGATTTCTTTTAGTGTCTGCTTGCTGTTCGCAGGTTGTTTCTAAGCAATCAGAAAAACTGCTAAGCATGATCAAATGTAATGTTAATCCCATCAGATCCTCACATAATTATCTTTAAGATTCATTTTAGATTTTTAAAAACATTAGATTAAGTGAAGTGAGAGAAAAGACATTAATTAGCTCCATTTGTTTATCTTGTGAAGCTCTAGAATGCAGCATTTTGCAAAAATGAGATATAATGAAGGATGTTGAAACACAGGAATTGGTATATTAAAGACATTGCCATTGCTACCAACACACTTTTAACCAAAACATTGTATTATTTTGATGTTCCTTGGGGCAATATTAAAGGTGTATATAGAAACCATTTCTTAATGTAGGACCACAAATTGAACTGCACTAGCACCGATAAGCAGTAGTAAAAGCATTTGCAAATATACATCAAGTTATAGATGCATCATGATGCATTTGTGACTTATTTCAGTCACTTTCCATAAACATTCAAATGAACACTTTTATCCACACACAAATATGCACTGAAAAAAACAAAAAGTGATGTGAGTAACGATACGGCCATGGAGCTGCGTAAGTCCTTATGTTAGATGTGTTTGTGTGTACTTTGAAATCTTTCTGTGGGATTATGGTTCATCCGACCAGTAGAGAAAAAAACAGTATGTAACTTGCTGTTCAATATATTATTGAAATTCAGACAGCCTAAAGATAACAGATTTGTTTTAAAGCCAATAGAAAACAAAAGAGCAGATTGAAAGTCATAGTAGAGAGGTACTCTATTACTCAAACTGAGTTGTAGTGGACACTTTAGATAGGAAAACTGTAATTTGCAAAGTCAATTTGCATTGCGATCATGATACCAGGGTGCTGCAGTTAATAATTACTTCTAATGTTTCTTTCAATAATGTCTGAATTTATTTCATCTACACGCTTGCCTTTTTATGTCGTACTATCCACATGGGTTTCAGATGTGACCATTCTGTTTACAATGGCTTAAATAATATATTTAATATATTTTATAGAAATTACAGACATGTATTAGATGTTAATATTCCTTTAAAATGTTTATACTTCTCTTATATTTTCAGGTTGATAAATTTAAAATTAATGAGACATACATTTCCCATCAAAACTATTTAACAACAATTTTATGAATTGTTCAGACTAATTAATCCTGTTAAACCTTTCATTAATAGTGTAGTAAATGTGTGCTGTATAATGGATGCATTTAATCTAATTCCATTTTGCTCTATTTTTTTAACTAATCCAGTATCACCTAACATGAAGCTGACAATATTTTTGTCCAATAATTACTAACAAATGAAAATCAAATAAGATGCAAGCTTAGACCATTTTGCAGCAATATATGTCAACATATATTTGAATTTAATCATGCAGGTTTTTCCTGTTAATGTCATTATGGATGCTCACATGATTAAATGCAAGCAGGCCACCAAGCAGTATACTGGATGGAGGCCCACATATTTAAAGGAAAAATCAAACATTTGAAAGCCAATGAGAAATCCAAGTAGGGAAAGCCAGGGATTTCGCTTACCAAGATTTAGGAGAAGACTCAAAAATTATTAACTAGAATCAATTTGCACACACTGCATGCACCGTATTTAGATCACACAAATTACTTCATATTAACAAATCAATACTTACATTCATTGCAAGCTCAAAGACTGATTATCCCTTGCATCTCTGAAAAGACTATAGAGCATTTTTATGCATTAATAATTCATATAAGGATAAAGGCCTTCTTCAGGCATATAGATTAAAACAGATGCTTATAAATACACCTTTGACTAGTACAAAAATGAAACTAGAAAGCATTAGCTAACATATTCTGCAAACAACCAAAGAAAAAATTGTGGAATTGTATTTGCAGAATCGTATCCTTTTACTGAGCAGTGTGTCGTTCAGTACTTTTTCCAATAGCAATCCAATCCTTTTGTAAACAATCATTATTATAAATAGACTAAGTGTGCAATAGTAGTTTATTTGGAAATAACCACCTGACCTACATAAAATATTTTAAAACAGAGACCTGTTTTTTCAGGCAAATAGCCAGTTGGAATAAATTAGAAACAATACTTGACATAAAAATCTGTCAGAACAGGGTGTGTAATACAGGGATGAGTGGGTTGGAATGAGATGGGGAAATACAGGTTGTAAACTGGATTCCATCAGTGAAAATATGGCCATTAATAATAGAATAGGTGGGTGCAAACTCATTCTGTTCGCTGGCAGAATTGTCCTCAGCTGAAAACTGTGAGATTGTATTACCAGAGAGCTGAGCTAACAAGCCCACTGAGAGATAAAGCAAACTCCTGTAAGTTCAGGTCTCTACTTATGTGGTTATTCAGCTTTCAGACCAGACCCTTCTCATCTCTCACCTCCTAAGTGAATTGGTTCTCAGTCTTGGGCAAGTCACTTCATCTTTTTTGTTTCCCCTCCCTCTTTCCACATCTTACCCACCTGGAGTAAAAGCTCTGCAGAGCAATGCAGGCATGATTTCAGTTGGGACTTCTAGATGCTTCTGTAATATGAACACTAGCAATAAATCAGGAGAGGATAATGGAAGTGTCAACTGAGTCCTAAGTGTAGCAGCAGAGCTATAATGTACTGTACTATACCCTACATGTAACACTATTCTTCAAGAAGGTCTTTGCACAGCATGGTTCACTCCACTACAATAATAAATGTATTCATGATGCATCTCCAAGTACTACCCAGCACTAAAAATGAATCACAGTAATGTTACCTTCACTTCTCTCCAACAAGAAGATAATACTTTTTGGATGTGATGCCATTCTGTACAGTTTTTGACAAACTGAAAATACTTTAATGAAGTAATAAGACTGCACCCTGAGCATATGATTCATCTTGAGGCAGTAGTATATAAAAAGAGAGAGATGGAATAAGTGAGGTGATTCAATTTATATCTGTTTAGCTGTGCTTGTTTATACTGTTACTCCTAACTGAGATTCCAGCAGAATCCTTTGCAACTCCTCCCATTCACCATGATCAGCAGTTTCTATGAGGTTCATGAGATGCCACAAGATATGCAGGAAATGTTGGCAAGTGTTATGTATTACTAGCACATAGACAAATCAGAAAATAAACGATGTGTAATTTTTTAATTCTCCTTTAAGGCAATGGTGCTTTTTCAAAATCTGAGCTATTGCCACTGATTATCATTTTTCTCACAAAGCAGTAAACATGGTTGCTGGTAATCCCATGAATGTAATTGTAAAGAGCATAAGCAAATCATTAGCATTTTGTATTCCTAATGTTCTTTATTACTGGATCTTTGCTCAGCCCACACTACTCTTCATTTTATTTCAACAGGTTTGGCTGATAGAATGTTTCATGATTTTGTAAATTCATCCAAGTATCAAATGTCTTCCTAAAAATCTCAATACATTCTGTCATGTAGCTGCTTCACTGTTATCTACTAATTTAGTAATGTTCAAACAAAACCCATTTATCAACTGCAGCATTCTCTTTATGAATCAATGCTAACAGACCTCTTAGGGAATTATATATTTTGTGTCTGAATATCCTTCAGTTTTGCAAGTATTTTCTATATCTTTCAAGAAAATTTAGTGCATAAGCTCCCGCTACTCTACAAAAATATCTTTCTATCTCCTACTACTGATCACATCTGTTAGTCCGCTTGGCAGAAGACCTTCCTTTCTATTGCTAATAATTTTTGAATCCTAATATATGATTTTTCTGAGCCTGAGTCTTTGTCAGCTTTTGATCGTTCTAATTGCCTTATTATCATCTGCTCTCATACAGTGATAAAAACTTTTAATGTTTCATGTGCTAAGAACGAAAGTGAAAAAACGTGAGCAAAATCTCTCTTTGTTCCCAGAATATTACCACCTCCACAGTTCATAATCATTAGGGTGAAGAATTCATCTTGGCCCTCTGTTATGTCAAAGTTTCATCCTTTCAGTGGCCCCACTGTCTCTTTGCTATTTTGTTCGCTTCTGCAGCAAAGTGAATTGATCATTGCTCCCGTTCCTTTTGCTACCTACTATTTCATGTGCTACCTTAACATCCCAGAATAATGATTTGTACTCACTTCTTTAATTTTTGTAAGAACTGTATGCCTCATGCATTTTTTTTAATATAGCTTCTTGTATCTATGTATAATAAAAAAAAGCGTATCATCATTACATTTGCCAAGGGCCTGAATTGTATAATCTCAGTTTTAATGTCTTTTTCTTCATTACAAGAACACGCTTTACAAAACGAAGCTCTAAAAACATGACTGAACTTCTGCAGATTTGCCCATTCTGAGTTCTGTCCTTTGAGAAGCTAGAAAGGGCTCCAAATGATAGTTTCTCCATAATACACTACCTTTGAATTTCAGAATTCAGAAGCATCTACCAGAAGCTGACACCAAGTACTACCAAAATCCTAATTAAAAAACTCTGCAGAATCTTCCAATTTTTTTATAGCCCAGTTAATTCAAAAGCAGATTTAAAAGACTTAATCTTGCAAAATTAGATGCCTTTTCTTTTTTTTTTTTTTTAATCAACCAAAACTGCTTATAGAAGGATGCTGCTTCAACAAGTATTTTATCCAGAAGGCCTCCTCAGGTCCACAGTGGAATTAATGCTCAAAACAAAAGGCAAAATCAGAAAGAATAAGGAGAAAGAAACAATCCATCCATCCCCACGAGATAATCCTAACCATAAATTTGAGAAATAGTTTCTGTCCATTGTCCACTGAATATTTGTTTATAATAACCAACTCCAACAGTAGGAAGAAGAAGAAGAAGAAAATAGCACTGGTTATACAGTACTGCAGGAAGAACATTCACTGCTCACCAGGAAAGCTGAGTTCTAGTTACCCTTTCTGTGTGCACTCTAGAGCATAATTTAGAAGAAAATTGGGATCATTCTTCCTCACTGTCTGCTGTTGAAGATTATCATTCTGAAGAATCGGGGTATACAATTTCCTCACCTTTGCACCTTGCGAGCACATCCCCATCAGTAACAACTTCCCCATATGTCTTGGGGTAAACTCCAGATCAGACTGCTACAAAGAAGAGGTTTACAGCAGAGAGCCAGCCTGCAGCACAGCCTTGCTGACATTTATTTTCTGAAGTGACCCACTGCACTGAATTACACCCATCAAGGATTCCAAGGAACTACTTACCAAGGTAGAAAACTAAGCTGGAAGCTGTTCAGAAGCACTAATTCCTGTGGATGGTCCGGAAGACAGTCCAAGTTGAGCAGACACAACCACAACCTTGAGCAATAAAGAACTAAGAAAGAGAATTTGTCCTTGGGTATTAACAAACAATGTAATTTATAGTCAATTTTTTATGTAATGGAGATCTAGGATTCTGCTCCATTTTGATCCTGATGTGTTAGTCTGACCACTAAGAAACATTTAGGCTGTTGGAAGGTTTGGGGGCTTTTTGTGTGGTTTTTTGTTTGGTTGGTTTTTTGTTTGGTTGGTTGTTGGGTTTTTTAACAGACACTTCAAATAATAGATTGCATAATTTACACACACCAAAACACTTAAAGATTAGTAGCAGAAATGTTAGAGGTTAGAAAGTGTTCAGGTACAGAGGGTAAGAAAAAAAACATTTTCAAATTGCAATGATGAAAATAAATATTTCATGTTAAAAGCCAAAAGAAAGTAAATGCACATGCAGTTACTTTCAGCATGTCTAAACACAAAAATTGCATTGTTCTCACTAAAATTGTTTTGCAGGTCCATTTAATTAAATAGTACAAACCTGTGTGAACACTTTTAAACTGGGCTGCAACAAATTTCTTGTGATTTAGCTTAAGTCAGTAAGAAATCTACTTGAGGTAAATCAATATAAGCCTTTTGTAAAACAATTTAGGAGTAGCTATATGAGGGCTTTGGGATCGTAACTAAATTGATTTATTTAAATGTGAGTTCAATTAAAGGGGTGCAGTCTTTGTATGTGGACAAGGCCTAAAGGTGTCACATATTGTCTTGTCTGCGCTGACTCCATACCTACTTTTAATGTTTACTAGATTTTTAATCTTATTAATGTTATGGTCTTCTTCCAAAAGGGCAAAATGCCAACCTTATTTACACATATTGTGATCTATCCCTTGCTCAAGAAACTATTTACTTGTTAAATCTCTTAAATACCTCTACTCAAATCCCCAGATAAACTTTACTGAATAAGGTGGCAAGAACGCTGCAGAGTTCCCTTATCCATTCGGATAACAAGTAGCATATTGTTTCAAGGATGGATTCTTTCAAGGCTACAAGTAGAAAATAAACACCCTTACTGTTACTAGTAGGCCTACTGACAGTTTGAACACCACTACTCACAATTAGGCATTTACTGGAGTGAAACAACATTGATAAAATGGGATTACAAACCAGAAGCTATTCACTCTTACAGAGAATCACACCTGTAGGATTCTGCAGAACACAGCATGGACATTAACATGTAAATGACACTGTTTTAACATATTGTGGTCTGATCAGAATGGCGACGGACCTCAAGTGGTCCAGACAATTTTCTCCCAGAATACAGCATTGTGTAATGGGCTGCTTAATGCCTGTGATTACACTTTCTATTAGTGTTCAGACCCCCAACAACTGGGAACAGTATGTTATACCTACCTACTTATTAATAGAAGCATGATGTTCTTCTGGTGCCCAAGATTCTGGATTCTGATCCACAGAGACATAGTTATCTCTAATTTTCCTTACTCAGTTGTTCCCTAGCTGACTGCTTCTCAACACAAAGGAGAATCGCTCTCCTGTAATGTCACAAGATGTGAGGTACCACTCTAAATACTTAAAAAATAACAATCTCCACAAAGAAAGCCTAGCTACTACTGCATTTCTGGCAACTTTCCTGCCCTTGGTGCTGGTGAATATGTGGACAGTTTTAGGTTTTGCACTAAAAGCAATACAAAATCAGAATAATTTGGATACAGTCCCATTTTACTTTGTCCCTTTGTCCATTTAAAAGGACAGACTTTGATCATGAAACCCCCAGACCTCAAATCGGTGGAATTGTCTGTAATATAACCAGAACGAACTGCACTCTACCGGGCATATTTGCTTGAAATCAAATGACAATGTCTTGCCATAAAAATAATTTATTGAAAGACTGCTGTTACCTTTCCAGGTACGCCATCATTATCATCTCATTACTCTATGCAACACCATAAAATAATGCATAGGAATAAACATTCTTCTAACCCTAGGTTAAATTCAGAGGATAAATATAAGGATATATTTCTACTAAGGCAGCTGTGGTTTTGTAAGAAAACTAAAGTGTTCCTCTCTTACATCTTTAATAATAGATATCCATGGAGCCAGTTATGCATGCAGCCAGTGGGGAAAAAAAAAAGGAAGAAAAAAAAAAAGAACAAAGACTATAACAAATCAATCCCTAGCTATACCATATATTATAAATTAACAAGTATAATCATATTTTAAGGAATATATTCTAAGTAATAATAATTTATACAGCCCTGTAAATGTATACAATACATTACAAAAGTCTAAAGATGTGTTGCTTTGTCTGGATTACTTACAAGCTACCAGTTATAAATATTCTAATCAGGCTTTTATACCTTTTCTGTCAGTGTGGTACTGGAGTGCCTTTCTATTAGTGCTTTAAGCTACATGACCAGCATTTTTCTGTCTTTCTGTCCCCAGGTGCAAGTGGTATGTATTTAAAAATAATTAATATTTTAATTTTTATCTATTATGTGCATGCACTTTCACTGGAAAATGCATACAGAACAATATATATCATATTTTGCTGTGTTGAATTTAAAGTACTAGACAAGACTGTTGTATTAAAATAAGTATATTTATATGCTGAACTGATGGAGAACAACAGCTAGAAATGTCTTGAGGAATATGTTTTATACCCTTAGCAGTAAATATTTTTTTGTTATCCACATTCCAGATTAACCACCAATGAACACTCTGTGTGGATTTTCACATATGCTCACCACTGGCCTAACTGTGCTTCAACTGAAAGTTTTATCACGTAGAGTAATGGGAGCAGAGTTGGGCCACTGCTTAGTGCATCTGCAAACTCCAGACTCCGAAGGCAGTACAAGAGCCTAAGCACACTGGAGAGCTCAGGAGTCCCTGAGTAGCTGCTCAGGGACCTAATTAATCTGCCCCAGTTCCCTTCCAATCTGATGGAGTTCTTTGTTCACCTCCATATGTATGAATTGCAAACTTTCTTCCTGCTGCATCAACTGTAGTCACCAATAAAAGTTTGCCATTTCTCATAGACGGTTACACTTTACCACAGTAATCCTCACCACTGCCCCATTTACAACAGAATGAAAAACATAAAATTTCAAATACTAAAATATTATGCTGAAAGTGTCAGTTTTACAGAAGAGAAAATTTGCATCCCCTCCCACACAAGGTTGCACTAGAACATCTATGTGTAACCTGAAGAAATTCTGTCTGTATTACAATGTCCTATTTTGTGTATTACAATGGCTATTCATGCCACTATGTTTTTATTTCAGTCTCTTACTTCTCCTCACATTTCCAAGATGTAACAATCCAGAGATTTCAAATCTCAGCTAACTGTAGGATACATACTTTAATCAGGTTTAATAGCAAAATGATGATACACCAAAAAAAAGCTTTTTCTACTGTGGACATGACATAAAGAGCTTTTCACTGAAGATGTTAGTAACTTAAATTTGGAATAAACCTGTACAACTTTTTTTGGCATTGCAAGGGAAGCATGGAAATGCATATATAGTTTGGCAGATACAAAAGTCAGATCAGTTGACAAATACAAGTCCTTCCACCTATTCAGTATGCTCCTGGCATTTGCTCAGGAACCAGACTCCCAAGAAGATTAAAAAGCGCTTTATAGCAAAGTATCACAAACCCTGCAGCAGAAAGATGTGAAGAGCTCCATTATCAAGAGAGTTAAGAGTGGTGTGAATTATGCAGCAGCCTGACGTTCAGAGCATGTTGCCGTACCAGCATACACCTTCTCACAGCCCCATCCCCCCAAACCAGCAGTAATCTCAAAATAATCTCTCTTGAAGCTAACCTCACTAATTTTTGTTTCTACAGTCTTAAATGACAAACCTTTGAACTGAATTCCAACTTCACACACCAAGACCTGTTCATAGAATGATATTTCTCATGTGTACTATCAAGAAGTGTGTAATTATCATTCAAATAATTTTATTGTTACAATACTATGATAACTGGCATTTGCAGAGAGCTGAGCTCAGAAAGATTAGCGAGATAGATTTTCTTGTGGATGTGTATCTCCTCCTCACCTTGTATCTATACTGCCATAAGGTCTCATCCCTCTCCTTAACACACTGTGCTCCACCCAATCTTTCTAAGCATTCCTGCGATTTTTACACTGACCAATAGATAGCAGCACATGTAGTCACTGGAAAGTTATTTACATGCTGACTGACCTCTTGCCTGACCAAACAGAGCATAGAGTTGCTCCTGCCTTTCCCTTGGAGCACAGAGAAAGGAAACATTTAGTCTTCTCTCTTCTACCCAGCTTTGGGTTTTCATAAAACTTGCAACTCCCTTAAAATTTAGATTAGCTGAACAGCTGGTTCAGAAGCTACTGGGGAGGCATTATCAGACAAACAATTAGACAGCTTTCATCTCTGCCCTTGAAAAAAGAAGAAAAATCCAGACTGTTCAAAAGTTCACCAGCAAGTAATGGCAGTGATCGTGTAGCACCTTTCTAGCAGAGGAAACCAGAAGTATTTCATTGTTATTCTTAATGAGGTCAGAATTTTGTTAGAGTAACACGAGTATTACTCGTAAGACCAACGCTCTGTGTCTCATCGCTCACCATTCTAGCTCGTACTCACTGGACTGTCTGTAAAGTATTATTAATCATCTAGCATTTGACAGCTTACTGACAAAGACAGTTGTAGGAAAAAAAACCCCAACAACAACACCACCTTACAGAATGTGTAGTATATATTATTTTACAGATATATATAAAACAATTTTACAGAAAGTATCCCAGTGTTGTTTAATCTTCATCATAATTGGCTTAAATATTATTTTCTTTCATATTTTGATTATACTCAAAAGACAAAGCTGTGCAAATACTTCAGTCATAAAACATGACTAAATAAAATTGACATTAGGTTAAAGATATGTTTTAATTCCAAAGTTATATTAAATCTAGTTGCAAAGCAAGATGATATTCTAGAAACTAAATAGTCATACAAATGTATGATGATGCATTTGATTTCACTTCAGAGAAAATATTTAATATGGGATCTTAGATATTTCCTTGTATTCCCCAACCCAATATATGCACAACAATAAAAGTTGCAAGGACAAAAAATTCCTCAATGACTACATTAAGATTTCTTTGTTGATCAGTTTGGTGACCAAACAACTTACTCAGAATCTTTTTCCTATTTTGCCAGTATGGTCTAAATACAAATACAAAGATACATAAGTAATTTAAAAATCCACATTGATAAGGAGTCTCATGGTCTTTTATTCAATAAACAGTTTCTATTAGACTTTTAAAACCAGTAAATTATTTAAAGCATGTTTGAACTGGAATACTTCTATTTTAAAAGATAAAGCAGATTTTTTTCAACCTCAATTCAATTCATTAGTGTATTTTTTGAATTAGACTCCAAAAGCTACAATAATTAAAACCATATGTAGAGCAGAAATGTGTCATTTTTTCATGTTATATTACTTCTTCAGCATTATTATAAGTTCAGCCTGCCTGATGTGAGTCTAATTTTCTACTCAATCTTAGACTGAGTCCCACTGGGAAACTGAGATATTGTGATTATTAAGAAAAGCAGAGAAAGAAGAGATTAAAGACTCCCTGCTAATGAGTAGAAGAGAAAAGAGAGATGTGCCAATCTACAGTGTAGTACCTCTAAATTGAACTGCCAAACAATAAACAACAAGATGAAATAAACAACTCTTCGTTACACAGACATTTTTAGATGTTCATAGATAAGTGTAGAATGAACAAAAATACCGATAAAAAGAGAAAACACAGAAACAGTGAGATACAAATTGCAATTTGTAATGTTTGACTATTTCCCTTAAAGCCTTTGACAGAACAAATATAATACAGACATCTGCTATATTCATTAAATATTTGAAGAGATAGATAGGTTCAGTAAGATACTACTAGTTTTGTCAATTTTATATCTTCTTATCTTAGCTGATTAAAATAAGGAACTGAATTCATCTTCACTGAGAATGAATGCAGTTTTGCTGTGGGGTGGTACCCAACAACAAAAGCATTTAACTGATCAAAAAGGCCACCGATAGTGCAGACAAAATATTTACAAATGACAGTTCTTCAAAGTTTTTTGATGCACTCACTGAGGGGTTTAACCTCCAGAAGCTCCCATTTACACCCCCTGCATTCTTAGAATGCAAATTCCACATAATCTAGAACAAGCATTATTATTACAAAGAAAAATGCCTTTCAAGGCCTTCTGCAATGCAAATTCCTTAAAGACTGATACTACAGCATCAGGTAAATATTTCTGTTTGCAATACTGTTGAACAGAGACCATTCACAATTTTACAAGATAGTATTTGTCAATTACCAGGAACTTCATGCTACATGACAGAATTACTACAAAGTTTGGTGGGACTGTAGACCTACATCCATTAGATGAGTGCAAAATATCCTTAAAGTACTTTTGAGAATCTGGAAAAGAAAGAGCATTCTGACCTTGCCTCACACAAGGAAAGTGAAATAAGCTAAAAAAACCCCAAACCACCCAAACTATTCTCTGTGCAAACTGAAGCTAGTATAGGGAGACAACATCTGCCCATGTACAATGAGTCAGGGTAAGCGCATCACATGAGACTTGTTCCAACTACCAACTAAGTGTCACAAATGAACATGCAAAACTTGACTTTTGGCACTAAAAGAACAGAAACAAGAATATCCATGTTTAATTATAATATCAGAGTATAAGTGGAAAAGAAACCACTGTGGTCACCTAGAATCAGTATTCCAAAACTAATGGAGCCTACAAACACCTACTGAGATAAAGGCAAATGTTCTACCCCGACTCAGTGTTCCTGTTTAAGCCTGTAAGGACTATACAAGTCATACTGTTCACCATATATTAGAAGACAATCCTTTCACCTTCATACTTGGGGAAGTCATTCCCCCTTTGCTTTGTTTCCTATCCAAATGGGGGTTTCTCACATCCCGTTCACCAACAGATCTGTGTTGGTCTGAGTATCAGTGACCTAAGCTCTTTATGTTCAGATCTCTCAGTCTTTGCAACATCTGCACATTGTGTCACTAATGATGTTGTTTATTCCAGGCCACTGACAAGTCTTTAAACACTGAGTGGCTATCCCTGATTATGACCACAAGACCCGTGCCTGTTTTATGAACTCACCATTCATTAAGCCACTCTTCATTCAGGCAGCATGCACTGGGATGACTTTGTATTGTTCTAGCTGCTTAATCAAAATTTGCCCTCCCAACTCCCCCTTTGCCATAAAAAACCCTCCCCACATCAACAGCTCTCATATATCTATCAACTCACACTGTAATCTCATCAAAAAGGTGTCATATCAGCTTTATAATATCTGTATTCCACAAGTCTAACAATTATTATTACCCTTATTTCATTCTTAATAATTGAGTCCTCTATCAGCCATGCCATTATTTTGCCTAAGATGGATGTCAGTGTGACAGGCCTATAATTACCATTGTAACCTCTTTCACCCTCTCAAAATATTGGCTCAACACTAGATTTCTTCTCATCTTCTGGAATTTTCCAGTTTTATTGGAAAGCAATGGCAATGGTCCACTGAGCTCTTCAGATAGTTTTCTTTAAAGTTTATTTGGACATATACTATAAAGAAATGCTGATTTTAAAAGGTTCAAGGTTAGCAGCCTGTGCCCATTTTCATCCTCATTAACTGTTGAAACAAGGTAATTCAGCTTCAGCATCATCATACAGCTATCACTCTGTTCCTTTTTCACAGACAACCAGGAGAAAGCATTCTAGATGACCACTAACTTTTACACATTAACCTATAATAAACCCCACTTGGCAAAGGCAGCAAGTGAGACAATAAGAGAGAAATAGAGGGACTCATGCTCAGGGAATAAAAAGGGTTGCAAGGGGAGAATATCAGTCTTGGACAACCAAAAGCAGTTTGCTTTCCATGGTGAGGACTACTAAGGGGAACCCTAGAGATTTGAAGGGACAGCAGCAGTTAGCAGCTTAAGGAGAAAAGTCTGTAGGCATAAATGAAAATCCTGGCATCGAATCCCTGTTCAAAATGAATCCCTGAAAATCCAAAAATCTTCATCCAAGTAATTTTTTTTTTACTCATCCTAAGTTATTTATCATCTTGCAATGCTGCTGTTGCTAACCCCTACCTACTCTTCTGCTTAATCAATAATTTCCCTGGTAACATTCTCTTCTGTGCCTCCTAAATCCACCTAGATGAGATCACTGAATATCCTTTAGCTGGGAAACTGGTTTTCTTAGCTAAAATAGGTGGACAGGTTAGGACAGAATTCAGAAATGTAGTTGGATAAATACGAAACAAAAACATTTATTGAGTACCTCTGTTTTTCCTGCATTATTACACACATTTCTGCCTTTTCCACACAGTAACAATGTATTATCATAATTAAGATTTTTATCCTCTTTAGAAAACTTCTTGAAGTCCTTAATTCAAATGGCCTTGGGTTTCTACTTGTTTCTTTCTGCTTCCTTTACAAATGTCTTAAATTCCTAACTTCTCATTTATATTCATTTATTCATTGCTATCAACTTCCTTTTTTTTTCTTCTTTCATTTGTTTCATTATATATTACAGCTGCTTTCTCTTCCCCTGTAAGCCAGGCTAGTTTTTTAACTGTTGGAAAATTTCCATTAAAAAATGCCAATGAACTGACCCACTTCACTGCCATTTCAATCAAGACATTCCTAGTTTGATAAAACTTTTGTCAAAACCAGCAAAGGACTTGGGAAGAACTCAGATGGGATACCTTGGGACTCCCACAGGCCATGCACTGTCTTTGGGAAGACCCTCCAAGTGCAATGTCAAAACCCCAAACTTCTAGTTACCAAAACAGAAAAATAAAAACAAAACAGAAAGAAAACAAACAAACAAACAAACCACAACACAACAAAAACACACCACACTTTACATCTTCAGTGCTTAAACAAAGGAATATATCTCAAACTCTTTAAAAACAGACATCTGAACAGGGATTGCAAAAATACAAAATAATCACAGAATAAGTAGTCTAGGTCTTAGTATATACTTGTATGTATTAACAGCACTTAGTTACCCATGGATCACTCAATTCCAACATTTTGTATTTTTTATCTCTCATCGAATGCCTCAGGAAGTGATGGGTGTCTCTCTGGGTGAGAGTGACTGACAGGTGCTGTGCAGGCACGTGTGTAATGAATGTCACAGACAACACAGAGGCCTCCTCAGAGAATGCCACTGGGAAAGACAGCTTGTCTTCTGGCAGTTTGTAAATAGAAATCCAGTGGGAGTTACATGGATCTGAGCTACCAGTCACTTTTTTCCTGCCTGTTCTCTATGGGAATCAGGAGAATAAACAAGTACTTTTCATCATGCCACTTCCCATCCACAGTGGAAGACAGTGTCTATTCAGAACAGACCGTTACAAAGGATAATCTGTCTTTTGTTTTATCAACATCCCAACTGTGCTGTTACGATTCCAGTTATGGCCAAATAGTTATCACAGCCCTAGCTTTCCACAAAATGCATTTGTATGATGTGCCTGTTCTCTACCAAACTGAGCACACTTGCCAGACATAAATGGCGGATGGAATCCTGAAAGCAAAGTCCTTTAGAGAAGCAATAATAGGACCACATCTACTGCTTTTTTTACTGACACGTGGACCCTGAGCAGCCAGATAGTTCACTAAGAGCTCTCTCACACATCAATGCAGGGAGCATGCACAATAAACTGTTCCTATCAGAATAATGAACTCCACTGTCTGATTTTCATGAGTCATTTTCATTTTGTGGGGTGTTTTTTGTTTTTCTCACCACTTCAACTAGAAGAGTAAAGATGGGTAGCAATATCTGGACTTTTATTCAGTGAAATGTAGAAACCAAGACAGCCTCGGAACGTGTACATAGCTGTTGCCTTTTGGTCTGCATCTCAGTAAGACAGCTGACAGGCACAGGAGAATTGTATTCTCTAAGGCTGCATTCAGGAACTGGCACCTGACACCACAGCACAGACGCCTTCAGAAAAATGTGTGTATCAGTGAATGGCAAAGAGGCAAAAAGCCAGCAGGTGGCACTCAGAAACATGTACTGGTGCCTGGACGAGAGTGTGATCCTGTGCACTACACATGGCAGTTCTTTCTCAGCCGTATCTTGTCTACATAACCAGACAGAAACAAACAAAGAGTCTGATTTTTAACCAAATATCAGAGAAACATCTATGAACTCTTAGTCCCAGGTGAAATACTGTGTCAATGACATCTCTAAAGTCACACTCCCACAACCTGACTAGGAAAATTCACCTACTCTCTGTTCTGCTTTTTACTTCTCTTTACACCAGTATAATCTGCCTGTGTGAAGATTTCCACATGTGATTACATTGCTCAGGTCTCAGGAAGGAACAAATTTTATCACTGTTCTCTAACAGGAAACTGCTTGTATGGGATTGGTATTTTTCCACTGCCTTCAGAGTACAGTGGTCAAGTATCTGAACATCTGCAGACAACTGTAACTATTCACTAAAGAGGATGATTGGTTTCCTAATATTTTTGCTGCTTCCCCCCACCATCACTTTCTTTTAATGTGTAGCCATTTGCTCAAATTAGCTTGATGTGTCCAGGCTGAAAACTAAAACTATCATCTTGGATTGGCACACATTTAGCACTGATTTATTAATGATTAAAACAATGTTGCTACAACTTGTGAAAAGGCATCACTAATGGTCACCAGCCTCCTCTGTCAATAAATAACAAGAAGTCGGTTATGCCTGTCACTCCTTGAAAGACACTGAATCCAAGTCTGCCACTTTAAGCGCAGCTCTCATTATTTATTCCCTTTCTTCTACACAGCCCGTTATCAAAATAGACTTCCTTTCATATTTCACAGTTTTTAAAAGTTTAAAACTCGACATTTACAGGTTGGGTTTTTTTCTCCCCTAATTAGACATCCTGAAAAAAAAGACCTAAAAAAAGTTGCAAGGTTGGATCACATTGCTAACGGTTTTGTTCCTACATTTTTACAGTTCCTTCCGAAGGCTATATCGTACAATTTACAGAGGACACTATATATGGGTCATTAAGAACAAAGCCCCTACTTAATACTCTTTCTAAAGGGCTGGCTATACAACTGATTCCTACATCAAGCAGACTCTCTAAAGTGGTGAGACTGACAAGACATTCAGGGAAGGCAAAAGAGGAATAAAGCAAAAAAAATGCTTGCAGCTCTTTTATCTTTTTTTTTTCTTCTTCTTTTTCTTTTCCTTAATATGAGACATATTGTTAAACCAGCATCAGGGCATACTCAGCACAAAAAGCACAAAATAAGCATACCCCTTTCAACCACCAAGAACAAAACTCTTCATTAAGATACATACAGGAGTTAGCATGTAATATAAAACTATGAGCTCAGAAGTACTTCAAGACATAATACAAATTCGTACAGTGCTTCAAGATCCTTTCTACTCCAATCACAGAGTCAATGTTGCTGAATATATCTCCTGATAAGAGGGGAATTGCTACAAGCTCAGGTTTAATTTAAGTGATACAAATGTGTATTTTGTTCCTACTAAATGACCAGATGAGGTATTTCAGAGATATTTTCCTCCCCACAAGAGGGACAAATACATCATACGTTGCTAAATTGTCTTTGTTCTGTTGATTTTCTTAAAATAATTACAATGTGTATATATTCAGATAGGCCTAGAGGATTTCTTTTTTTTTAATTGTTAGTATTAATTCCAGTTCAACACTCAAATGAGTAAGTAAATTAATCTATTTCTAGTTAATGAATTTGTTAGCTGGCTTTACAAAGTGCAGACTATTTTTGTGTAAGTCAGATCCAAATTTTACAGTCCTGATTAAATGACTCTCAACCGTGAGGAGATGATTTTCTTCATCATTGAGTCAAGAGTTCTGGTATAACAGTCGTATTTCAAAGGCAACGCTCAGAAAATGTCAGCCTGCATGGAATTCTCACATATTTCAGACTTCATGTTTTGCAGTTTTCAACTTAGAGAATACTACTGCCCCAATTACTCTACCACACTTGTCTCACATAAAATTTTAATTTAGTTAAAGGTGAAACAAATAAGAAACTGAAATATTTATTTTTGTTAGAGAACAAAGCAACCTTTGTGTTTGTATTTCCTCTTTTCCCACAATTTCAAGGAGGCAGATTCTTTCATGGAGAAATCATTCATGTTACCGTTAGATTACATACTTTGCTTATAGCTATAAATTAAATATCAAGTACAAGTGAACTGCATTTTAAACATTAATTAGAAATTACATACCTACTGTACAGTGGATGGCAGGAAGGGCTCGATGTTGACTTGACAGTTTTGATTCATTCTGGCTGGCTTAATTATACAACTTAAAATATTTTCTTCTTTTCTTTTTTTTTTTTTTTTTTTTTTGCATGTGGATGGTAAATCTTCAAAAATTATGCCTGTTTCATGAGATTAAGAAACATCACTATATGTTAGTGAATTCAGAATGGCAGAGTATTAGTGATTCACAGAGAACACATTGTAGCTAGTTATTACCTTTATCTTTGAAGATAAGGCCATTTCTGTGAAGAAAAAAATAAAAACTTCCAGAATCAATTCTGTTGTTCTTTTCTGGATTCCTGCATTTAAAGAAAATTAAAATTTCAAAAATTTTAATAACAAAGGCCATTTAAAATACAAACATATAGAATATTCCAGTACACTTACCTATATATTTTTATAATACCTTAAACACATTTGTACATGAAAATAAATTTATTTGTCTACATCCATCCTTGTGGAAGGAGTTTTTTTTGTTTTGTTGGTGTTTTTTTTTGTGGTGGTTTTTTTGTTTGTTTTGTTTTGGTTTTGTTTTTTGTGAGATACACAGGCTTACAGAATTCCAAGATGAAAAGCATTTTTAAAAGATATAGAAGGTATAAGGCAGTTCCTCTTTGCCTAATATTTTCTTCTGGAATTTTTTTCTACAGAAAGTTTTGCAAGCCTTAAACTCAGTAAAAAACATGGGTGTTGAAATACTTTTTCACAGGCTGTAACTGTACATACAATCTTGACATTTGGAAAAAGTTTTTCTTTTCATCAGATTTGTATCAAAGAAGTAGAGTTGTTCATTCCAAGATGAGTGACTATAATTAGATGGTTCCCTAACCGAATCCTCCTACTCCCCCAGCTTTTGATACAACTATAAGTTATTTACTCATAGAATAAGCCCTGCACCAAGCTAATGAGATGCACAATAAATGCATCATTAATTTATGCTAGATACTATTCTGTTCCCTTCATATCTATTGTCATTATCCTCCCACAGCACTCAAGCTAATTCTAATTGATGGTTTCTATCAGCAAATTAAAAAACAATATACTCCAGACTATAGTGATGAAAAACATACAGAGTAAAACAATATATTCTAAGAGAACACCATACTTTGTTATCTTTATGGTGCAGAATGAAAGACAAATTAGTTAAAGAATGCTGTGCAAGTCTTTTTATTGCTTTTATGATAATAAGATAGTCCTTTTTTGTTTTGATTGGATGGTACAAATTCATTGTCCTGCTACAAATTATTGATTTGGTTGAAAATCAGTAGTTGCCTGATTTAATACTTACAGGTGTTTCCTTCTGATAGTTTACATTTGCAATTTAAATTGCATTCAGAAAGCTTAAATGACTAATCCTCAACTTGTAGGCACACTCCTCTATGGAAAATACAAATCCAGTGTCAAACACATTTTTTTATTCAATACATTATTAGTGAAAAATTTTGTTACTTGTTGTGCTAAGTGGAGAGAGAATCACGAAGTTTTAGTAGGGGCATGCAAGGGGGGGAGGGACAGGAAAATTAAGACATTTATAAGTTACTTTAGTAAGTCTTAGACAGCAGCCCCAAGCTAATTTTTTTTGTTGTTCTATATAGATAAATTATTTTATGCTCTTACAGGAAGGGCAGAAAAGGACCTGCAGTTTATTTCAGGCTAATCTGTGGTGGGGCTAGCTGGTGCAAAAGAGAGCAAGCCCAGACAGTTATGCCAATGCTGATATTTGCTATCAGAAAATATATATGCACTTATGAACAGGGAGTGAGGCTCCTTGCTGCTCAAGAGCAGAGGCAAGCAGGGATCACAGCCCAAGGGGCCACCAAAACCAAAAGCACATCTCTCGAACTTAGAACTCACTCTGCTGTTTCCTCTGATTGCTCACCACCATCAAACATGGTGTCCTGCCCTCTCCTGTACTTCCCACCTACTCCCTTTCCCACCCAAAAGGACAAAACCAGAGGGATGGGTGCCCCTGTGCACGTCCACAATGCTGCAGGGTCCCGAGGGCACCAACAGGCCCCTCAGCAGCTTCACCTGCAGCCTCCCCCATACTACCTCTTCTCCCTGGGCACCATTTCCCCTCAGCCCGGCTGCAGCTGCCTCTGTACTAAAAATACACAAAGTATATTAACTGTATTAAGCCAAATTTTCAGTTTTAACCCAAAGCATTATTTAAAAATCTCCTCTCACATTACACTGTACCTTCAGCAAATAAAATTCCTGCTTTCTAACTCCTGGATCTGAAGTGCTCCATCCTGCAGTCCCAAACAAGTGTGGCAAGGCAGGGAAAAAACTTTCTTTGCCCTTGAGTTTTGCAGCTTCATTTTGAGCACAATTTATCCTGTACCTTGTACACCCAGAATATCATCCGGGAAGGGAGAAGCTATTTTCCTTCTCCGGTTGGGTCTGTAACCACTCTGTACCTCTGAGCAGAACGTGCGTGATGGAGCATTTAGCCCGAGGGAGCCTGCAGAGAGGTGCAGCCAGTTATCTGTCCCATTAGCATACAGTGCTGTGAAGCACGGGACCCCAATCTCTTGACCTTTTTTTCAAATACTAATTCAATGCCATGTGGGTATAACCTGCTGAGTGCCATTACAACCAGCCTCCATCGCTCCATTCAGCAGGTATGACCCCAAGAGCTGTGGGGGAACAAAAAGGGAGTAAAAAGCACAGTTGTTACCAACTTGAGTGTCCACCAAACCACCAGGAGAGCTCTAGACTTACAGAATAACCAGCAGCCAGCCAAGAGGTTTAAGCCAGTACCAGCAGGATGCCATTGAGAGGAACAAATGCCATTTCTTAAAAAACAGATCACAGACTGATGGGCAGTCTATAGCTACCCAGCCACGCTGCGAGCAGCCACAGGCGTTGATTCTTCTGTCAAAGTGTATCAAAGGAAAGGAGCTGCAAAGGAGCACTCTAAAGGCTTGCAGACAGAAGGTGGTCATTTCAGGTTGCTGCTATTGAGAGGAAGCATTGTGCATGTGCCATTCACTTTTAGCACCCAATTAATATTTTAAAGACACTCAAGCACTTCTTATAATTTTCTTATTTTTCACTTCTACTGATTTAATGCTCTCTTAGAACCTTGAAAATCCAATGTCTTTCCCTATTAATTTTGTCTTTTTCTATTTGACAGACTCATCTATCTGAGTTTCTTAGCAAGGCTCAAATCAACATCTTTTTCTTTCCCTCTCCCTTCCTTGTTTGGAATGCCTGTCTTACTTCACTTGCAGAAGATAAAATATCTTAAACAGCAGAGCACACTACAAAGAATTCAACAACTTCATCTCTTAATTTCCCAAGAAGTGATCAGGAGCTGAAGGATCTATCCCACGATAAGGTACATCTGTAAGAGCTGTCATGAAACAATGGGTAAGGGAATAAAAGGATACTTACTGGTTGCAGATAGCATGGGTCCAGACATCATAGCATGAAAATTTATATTGCAAACAGAAAACACCAGAGCATACAAAATCAGCCTAAGCAGCCTCGGGCTAGAAATACAAAATCCGAAGCTACAGTCCTGAAATCCCTATCTCAGCACCTACCTAATGTGAAGGTACCTAAAGTCTGGGTATATTCCATGCTGGACTTCCAAGCCATGTTCTTTTACAAGTTACTCCTGTTTCCTAGTCTGACAGATGGTTTCTATGCCCAGATCCGCCTCACTTAAAAGAAACTGACACTTCAAGGCAAGCCAGTATGCAAGCAATCTCACCTGTGCCTACAAGGGCCAAATCCAATACAGTCTTTCACCGTACAGTAAAAACACAACAGCATGGATACTTAGGAGAGGGTCAGTTAGAAATCTACTTCGGCAAATAAATTATGTGGCAAACCTCCTCTAGGAGTCAATGAAAAATGCAATTCAAAGCAAAAAGCAAACAGGCTCTGAACTGCATTCAGGAAGAGACTGTCTCTGCTGACAACTGCAGAAGCCTATCCTGATAATTTTGCTGGCTAAATTAAATGTCTGTAGTAAAGTGCTCATGTTGAGTGATATAAACAGTTCCCCTTTGTCCTAAAATGCAAAGAGATGGTGAAAATAGCATTCAGTAACCTTTCATTCAATAATTCAGGCCCTATTTTCTGCGCTGTTTATGTCTTGTAGCCACCAACAACTGAATGTAAATTGCTCAAATGCGGCTGTAAGCAGAGAGCAGATGCTAATACTCCTCCTTCCGCAGGCATGCTTAAAGAACATGAGTCATGGTCTTACTTGTGCTATCTCTTTTCTTGTGACTATTGAATCCTTTTCTACATAGTGGATCAGCTTCAAGGGCAAAGTTAAGATTGCTGTTGAGATTGCAGCTCCAGTCTGGTTACTTTATGATTCAAATAACTTTTCTGGTGCTAAAGAGAATATGAATGTAGTAAAACAGCAGGTCTATGACTATCACTTCTGCCCCACTCTGTTTTAGAAACAGACACACACGTACTCAATTATTGAGAGGATGATTAGAAGCACTTACCATTAAGAAATATTTCTTTAGAGTGGAGGTGGTGCAAATGGACATACCTGTACAGAGGTATGAGTAGCATGGTAAAGAATAAGAGGGTGGGATTTTGGGAATGTAATTTATTTATCATTTCCAGCTTATTAGTTAAGCAGTTCACTGTTCTCATTCTGTGATTTTGGATGACTTTTGAGCAATGTAACTCTCCACAAAATGCACAGGATCAGATGAGTTACCCAAGCATCTGTTTGCAGCACGTACCTTGCAGATATTCATATTCTTTATCAGAACTAGCCATAGCGGAAACAGTCACTGCAAGCAATCATGTTGTCAAGAACAGAGGACTGTAAGAGAGCTAATATGTGGACAAGCATGAGAAAGCCAGTTAGGCAGAACAATGAAGGTGAGAAAGGGGGCTGTTAAGGATTGCTGAGTTGCCTTGAAGCAGGTATTTTCATCTGAAGAGGATGTATGTTTGTTAATCCCAGGTGGTCAAGAGAAACAGCACAATAATTTTTGTTCATTTAATACAGCAGCAATAAGACACATTCTCTAAGACAGTATGTGATAAAGTAACCAAACACCAAGAGACTGACACATGGAAGGATTGCTCTTAGCAGATTGTTTATATTTTTTAACCTTTCCCTTGGAGTATGAGGTCTAAGTCAACTATAAAACTTCAAATCCCATAAACACTTGGGAAAGCATGTGGCTTCCCAGAATTCAAATAAAGATCATCTTTCATGTAACCTTTGATCTCCTCTAGACCCTGAAATCCAAGAATATTTATCCTGGCATCATATAAATATGACTTGCTTTACAATGTAACATACCTCAAGGAGGTGACAGAATTATGGCTTGTCCTCCATTATAGTGAGGAAAGAATCCTTCACACTTGTATTTTGTTTAACATTCCTATGGGAAAAAAGCCTGCCTGCTTACCTTTGTTTCATGACCCAGGTAGGATATCACCAAACATCATATCCTCTTACCCTAGTAAAACTACTCCACTATCTTTCAAAGTCAAATTCACAAATAAAGTAACAGTTCCCCATTTCTCTTTCTATTTATTAATTCATTAAAGAAGGTATTGATACTATCATCTAATATTCTTTTTTTTCCCAATGCCTGCATTAGAGAAGGATTTGAAGATGCGCCATACTGTTAAATGTAACACAATAATAATGATTTCCAATATCTTTTCTATAATAGACTTTGGTCCTGAAAATTAATCTTTTAGAAATAAAACTCCTACAAAATGTATTACTGTTTCTTTTCCCTAAGATAAGCCTGACTAGTTAGCATTTCTCTCTGTTCCTTATCTATCACCTACTTTTAAAAGCCATTATAAACCTTTAAATGTTTTTAAAATAGTCTAATTTTTCATAATTTTTCCTTATATAATATGTTCTCTTTATGTGGATAAAATGTACCAGCTGCTGTTGTTGGGAAGGATCTCTGCACAGTACTTTATTCTTGCCCTTCTACTTATAAATAAGAATATGTGTTGGGCAGAACTGTGTTGGTCTTCGGGAACAAACTTCCAAAAAGTGAATCCTGCACTGACAGTCATACACATTTAAGCCATCAGTATTCAAATAGACAGGTATGGGGAGAGAAGCCAAAAGTGACTGTGTTTCATAAGCATATAGACTGAATTTCTGTCTGTGGCCTTCACTACCCATTGCTATCTTTCTTTGCAGAAGGATCATATTTTTGAAATTATTATTATCTGGTCTTAAATGGACTAATTCAGATTTTCTGCTTAGAGTAACAGTTTATTCTATGTGAATAAATACACAGGTTAGTTTCTATTTTTCTGTTCCTTTCTTGAATAGATCTGAAAAGTCCTAACCTCATTAATACTCTTCCAGGGTACAGATGTCCCCTGGAAATATCCCATATTAAAGCATCATGTGAAAATTGGAGTAGTAAAGGATAAGCATCAGCAGGGATCCAAACACCTGAGCACTTTTTGTGTATCCTGTGTTTCTCTTGGCCACTAGAGTCATATTCTATTAGCCAAAATATTTACTTCACCCACCTTACTTGAAACCACAACTAGGAAAGTAGTGATGCTAACAGGAATTACTGTTTATCATGAAACATACAATAGAATGAGATTTTTCTTTGTTCTTGTATTCAAATGGACACTTGAGAATACCAAGTTTCATTTAAAAATAAAACAAAACAAACAAAACCTCTGTCTAATGAAGCCTAGTCTGACACAGATCACTGCCCTCAGGGTCTTCTCAGAACACCACAATAAATCCTGTCTCTTACCATCATCGCACATGAGCCCACAGATAAGACAGCAAGCTGGCTGTTGCCACACAGGACGTGCAACATGTCAGTGCTACCAGATTTTCCTTCACCAGAGATGGTAACTTTTTTATCTTTACATTCCATTTACCAGTTCTGAGGGAAAACAAACAAACAAAAGGTTAAGAATGTTGAGCCTTCAATCCTTTCTAATCTGACTGAAATTGTCTGGCTAGGTTCAAAAGTTATTGGAGAGAGTGATTCACAGAGAGGTCTTAAACTATCATGTCCTTACAAAACTCAGTTTAAAAAGTTTTATAGATATGAAGAAAACAATTTGAAATGTGACTATATGCACACTTAGACCTTAAAAGAAAGACACAACTCATGTCTTTTGAAGCTGTTACATATTTGAATTCTATATTTAAGCAAGAGTAGGGCTATTAAAAATATTTTAGGAATAGCAATACTAAATACAGTACAAGAATATGTCTGCAAAATCTCACTATTTTGCTTGACATGCAGCTTTACCATGCTCAGAGAGGAAGGATTCCAAAGCGGGTGTTTCTTATAGAGGCTAGGTATTGATAAGGTTTCTCATAAATCTAGCTTATGCCTTTTTACTCAGGAAAGAGCTTAAATTTCTAGTGCAGGTAGTATTCTGCTACATATTATGCCCTTTCAGTACAAAAGACTACAAAAACCAGCCTGTAAAGGCTTTAAGATACACTCTGCTTACTTTTCTTCTTAACTAGCACCCTGTTTATAAAGATCTAATTAGTCCAGCAGTCTTATTTGCAGATATTAACTCCACAAATAATGGGACTGATACACTTGCATGTGACATAGTCAACCAACATGAATATCTCATTCTGCAAATTATACTCAGAGGAGCACTTGCAAAATTCTACATGCCTAATGTGATTGTAAGATTATTTGATGAACTACATAAAACACACACATCTATATAAAAAAATCATTAGCAGGTCATGGATAATTCACAGATAGAAAAAACTGATTAAATCCCAAAGCAGTTATATACAATGAATGGGTTGACCTGCTCTATTCAGCACAGGCATATTGAAGAAGTCAAGTATATCGGCTCTTGCCTGACACTTCATAGATCTTTGCATATATTATTCCAACTATTCCATAGAATAGAGTAAGAAAAAGATGTTAAGTTAACAAGCTGCTTCTAAAAAATCCAGCAATTACAGTGGTTCTTAAGCCAAAATCTGAAAATCCTTCACAGGTTCCATTAAAATTTACAGTAAAACTTTAATTGAATAAACTACGGAATACAAAAGCAATGGTGTTCTAAATTTTTATTGGAAAAATGTCTTCACTCTTTCAGAATAGTAGTTTACAGGTGCTCATTTGACTCTCTAGACAAATAAATTATTATAGGGTTATTTAGAGTCCTGTTCCAGTAGAGTTACTCCGTGTGCAAATGCCTATTGATTTCAGTGGAACTTCTATTACACTATCTGCTATGAAGTCTTATTTCTTTCTCATTTTAAATCCTCACTGTTGTGTTTGCTCATTTCATTTTATTATTGGTTCAAATCGTTGTGGTATTAGAATGAGCATATCCATAGTAAATATATGAAATGAGAGAGACTGCAAATCAGAACACTCATGATAAAGATGGTCACTCAGAAATGGAAGGCTTACCTCTTTTCCTTGAAAAGTTCTAGGTATAAATAAACCTAATCAATAAATGACACTTAATCTTTCTTAACTCTAATATAACATACATTCTTATTTGTATCCATTGTTTTTAGAGAAACCTGCTTACAATGTAAGCTTATCTCTTACTTAACAGTAATTAAAATTACTTAAAAGCAAAATTGACTACTTAGGGGTACAAGCACTGATTTTGTTAATTTAAATTATAAATGCTTTTTCTTCAGTGCAATCTTGTATTTTTAAGTATTTTAGGCAATCATGCTTCAAGCATATTTGGTATGGAGTATATGAACTGATAACTTTCATATGGTAATAAGTTTCCAATTTCTTTTTTTTTTTATCTAAAAGCATTTATCTTTTATTCATTACATAATCCTCTTAAAATACAATGGCTGTACAAAATATCAGTAATAATCTGTTTCACCCTTTTGTTTATTTGAGATTTTTATGGAGACCAAAATTTTATTTTCATGTTTTCTGGCTACAAAGCTTTCCATATTTTTCTTAGTTCATTTGCTGCTCACACCCAAATTGGGGAACTTTGATGTAAACACATGCAGGCCCTGATTCAGTAAAAGTACTTACAGCACGAGTATCTAAGCCTGTCGGTGACATAAGTGTGCCTACTTGAGTGCTTAAAGCTAGGCAAGGGCTTATGTGCTTTGCTGAATCTTAAGGAAACTTGATTTTATATTCAAGGCATTACAGCCAGTCATATGACTATGCTCTGAGATGATCCTTATTAATAATTAACTAGGTTCCACGTATATGGAAAAGAGTTCACTAAAGAATCAGCTCTTTATATATCATCTGCAGGGTATTTACAATCAAATCTGTAGAATTTTTCTAACCTTTCATACAATATAATTTAGAGCATCACAAGTTACTCTTTAACACACTGAGAACAACCCTACTTGTTATCTGATGGACACCGGGATACTCTAGCAGTTCAAATGGATGGTTCAGGCTCTCTGGATCTGCCGTAAAGACAGGAGATACGGGATTTAACTCGTGTCAATGCAGACATACATATCTAAGCCAGCCAATTATTTCTTCTTTGTACTTACTGAAGGAATAGATGTTTCTACAGAATTATTTATATCATCAAATATATATATTTTTATACCATCAGATACGTAACGCATATCCCCTAAATCATGTTTCTGCTTCTCTATACTAACCACAGCAAAAGTCTCCATGACCACACTAGTTAACTCCACAACACTGTGCATGACTCCCACTCTGCTGGGAGTCTCTCAACATTCTCAAGTATTTTACTTAAGGTATTTTTTATATTTTTTCTACACTTCAAAGCACTGATAGTCTGATGGAGGAGGATCCACTAAAATGAGAGGCATTTGAAGTGGTACTTTGCAGAAGTGAAAAAAGCATTAGGCCCTAAAAGACAACACTTCCTGAGACTCTATACACTAGTCTGTGGTGGGTTACTGCATGTCCTGTAAGTACCTGCACAAAGCAATCCCCACAGTGTATTATCAAATACATTGCTAACTTTTCTTATAAGAGACAGTGCATTAAATATAAAAAACAATGGATCTTTGTGACACCAAAACAGAAACAACTAAACCAAACAAAAGCAAACCACAAAAAACCCACACTCTTTTGGCCAAGTATTGACAAAGCAGAAAAATAGCTAAAAAGAGCAATAATCCAAATAAATGAGCCCAAGAATACTACTAGAATACAGCAATGTGTGACATAAACCCAGAAAGTTATACTTCTAGGGAGGAATCCATTAGTCCAAAACTTTGAGAACTCTTGGACATGCCAAAATCTCTAGTGCTGATGGAAAAAGCATAATCTGTAATCCAGATAAAACGATCAAACTATTACCACAAGTCCAAATGCTGGAACCCTATCTGGTTCATCACCAGCTCTCCTTCAGAAAAGATTCCAAGTAACATTTCACTAAAAAAGAACAGAATTGCACTGCGTACAAAGTAGTTTCGCTAGATGGGCATGTAAACACATCAGAGGTTTCCTAACTGCTTGCTAGTGGATGGTAATTTTTCTGACAGTTCTAATGGAGTGACCAGAGCTTTTGCACTCCATTTCCAGGCAGAAACAGTTCACAAAGATAAGGTCACTCTCCAAGAACTGAAATGTCAGACAAATCACCATCCAACGTGCAAACTGTGCCTCTAAAGGCAGCTGGTGTGATTTGTGACTTCGAGGTTTGTTTTTTATTGTTCATATTCCTGACAAAATCACTGCAGAGCTTATTTGTTCCAGAGCCTGCACAGCCAAGACTCCAGCAGGAGGAACTCACAGAAGGCATGACCACCAAATGCGCTGCTCTTTTGTTCACAGAATAGCACCTTCCAGAGGTCAAAGGAAAATAAGTCTGATAAGCTGATGCCAAGTCATAGTTCACCACAGAGATGGCTGACTGAATGGGGCAAAGTCAAAGATCTGTTTGAAGCTTGGATCATCCAGTACATCTTCCACAGCCAATTTCTCAAATACAATACAAAAAAAAGGAAAAACAGCAGTGCCTGCAAGCAGCTTAAGAGACTGAAAAGGAAATTTAGAGCTGTTTGTTTACAACAGGAACGCTTATCTGAAAGTTCAGGTTATATGCATTTGGGTTATTTTTTTTAAACATGCAAACCCAATTTTTTATCACCTCCCAAAATTAAAGTGATTACCAATATGGCTATTTAAATATCTTTTTAAAATAGGCCATTACTCATCTTCCATCACATACTAAAAATTCCTGTAAAACAGAGCTAAAATCTAAACTTTTATAGGAATTTAGGTGTATTCAACCATCTGTCCTACTTTTTAATTCCCTTTTACATGTAGGAATGAGACTCCGTTTAGGGAGACCGAGTTCTGCACATATATCATTACAAAACTTATGTACATAAGAAAAGTCAACAGGAGACAGCATGGAAAGTCATCTATATTAGCAAAGAGTAAAACACAGCTGATGAATACATCATCAGCTGTGTCTCTTCCATAGTTCACTGCATAATCCTGTTTTTCCTATATCTGAAAGTCAAAATAGAGAAAGAGTCTCCAGAGTAATTTTTGCAAACCTCTGAACACCCAGGATCAGCACCCTGCACTGCTTCATTTTGTATACTGTAAGCATATATGCCACTAGCTTAACCTATGTTAGGGGGTGTGGGGTTACATAAATGGAGTGCAAGTCTAAAATATTCCTGTGTACGGTCTTCTATTCAAGTTACTAATGACAAAAATCTACTGTGAAGCAAGGAGGAGGCACGTTGCTTATAATCCCACCTTTGCAGCTTTGGTCAAAGTTGGGCTCCATCCAGGTCATTAGCAGTGAAACATTATCAGGACATCTGAATTAAGAGCATACCCACAGGCAGAAACTGCAGGGTTCAGCAGCTGCAGAGCAGGAGCTTGGTTGCTGTCAGCATTGTCTATTTCATGCTCCCAAGTGCAGTATGGTTGGTATTTATGCAACTGAAAAAATAAAATAAAATAAATCATTCTTATCCTTTCTAGCATTTAGAAAAAAAAAATATAACAAATTGGCAACAGTAGGAAATATTCTGAATCTGTCCTAATTCTGTCTATTCAAGAGACAGATCAAAAAAAGGCTAGTTGTGCCTTTAAAGCTGGTACTGATGTTACCGTCCAGTGCTCATTTAATTGGGTCACACATGGCTGTACAGACCGACAAAGATAATTTGGTTACACATAGATTGTTCTGATTTGCACCTATTGTACTTGAAGACAATATTCCTGTAAAGGTCACTATTTTATTCCACAATTATTAGGTGCATCAGTACCTCCTTCAGCGAAGTGGCTAATATTATCCGGTGGATTCTTTCTCAAATTGCTGGAATTTAATATCTTCCTATGGAGGCAGAAGCCAGACAGTATCCGAATCTGTCACAACTATGAACAGCTCTTTAGATTTGTAAAGCTCTGTGAGGGAAATCAAATTTTTACATTACAGGCACAGGCAAATGGAGATGACCAACCCCATACCACAAAGGATGTGCCTTAACTGAAAACTGACATTTTTTTCACATCCAAGCCAAGTACCTTAGGCTCTAGGTCATCCTCCCAAGTGAACAGATAATGGCATATTAATTAAATAAAAACTATTAGATGTGTGAGTCTTCCTTATGCACCCATCAATGAGATTACTAGGTTTAAAATACTCTACAACACCCTCCTCTCCAAAGAAAAGTGGTTTAAATATATTACCTCATCACATCCACAAATATCTTTTCCATTATCATTTTAAGGGCTTTAGCAACTGGGGGATGGATGGGAGAAAGCACGTGGTAACACTAAAAATGCTTTTATGAGGGTCTAGAAAAACATGGAACAAGGATCTCTTCTCAATACATTCAATATTGATGTGCTATTATAGAATCTTTTTCTCCCCTTCTTTTATACTTTGGTACTTGAACCTGTTAATAAATTAGCACATTTCAATTCCAACAAAGTTATTTAATGTGGTCTGAAGTAATTTCATTATTTCCAGTGTGTGTTAAATAGTCATCTTTAAATAAAGCTTTCTAAAAAAGTGGATATTTTTTGTTCAAATGTACCCTGGCAAAATGAAGCAGAAGTCTCTTGTATCTGAATAAAAAATTGAAGCCATATGAATTATTAAAAAACACACAAGTCCAAAATTAATCTCATGTAAATTGTTATAAGATAAATCTAAAAAAAAAAAAAAAATCAGATCTCCTCTGCTGAAATATTTCACTGACATAAAATGAACATTTCAGCCCATGAAACAGCACTGATTAAAAAGAGTTAAATATGGATGTCTCAGCAAAGTTCTGGTTTTAAGGTTTAAGGATAAGTAAATTTTGAAAATTCATCTCCTAAAACTTTACTTTGGACGGTGCAGAATTTTCTTGTAAAAGATATTAGAACCCCACAATTATGCAGTAACAATTTAAAAACAAATATAAATCAAACAATTAAGACTCAAGTTAAAGATACTTCACCAGAAAAAGTCTTGTAAATGTCTTGACACTTCCTTTGTAGTGCCTTGACTATCCAGTTCCCAATGAAGTAATTTAGAACAGCCTGAAGTCTGCACTGAGTTGTACTATGATCTCTAGTCCAGAAAAGCAGAAGCATATCTAGCTTCAAGACTGGTGGAATGCAAAGATCTGTCATGATGAATCTCTCACCCGACAGTTTCATCTGTGCAGAGGGAAATCTTGCCTTAAATCAGATTTTCAACTCTTCTGTGAAGGAAAATTAGTGAAGAATAAACACTGAAAATCAGAGTCCTCTGTACAAGAAAATGCAACAAGGACACCGACATCTCACTTTACTAGTACATAAAGGAGGATTTAATCATGGAGTTGCTCTTTTCTTTCACAAATTCATATGATTCTTCAAGTATCAATCAATAGATCAATCCCCAAGCATAGTTTTAACATTTGGGGTCATTCAGCTTTTGAGAATTGTGTATGTGTATATTTTTAAGTCCTGGTGTTTTGCTTTAGGAGTTAGTGTACTCTAACAGCAATTACTGTATACATTTAGATACTGTCCATGTCGTATAAAAATATTTGTTACCTTAAAAAAGACAAACTGTGAGAAAATGTTGAATCACAAGAGGGATTCCGCTTCACTGTTAGCTATGAAAAAAAAAGCAGAAGTGTGCTTTGCACTAGTTGTGTTCTGTTTTAATCTATCTATAAGATACAATAATGTAATTGGAGAGAAAACAAATGCTACTGCCTAACTAAAAGCAAACTTACTTAGAATAATTGAATTGAATTTCTATCCAATCTAACTAACGCATATCCTCTGTGTAATTTATGAGCATTTCATTTTGAAATATTTATTGCAATTTTCAAAGGTGGATTGGTAAAGATCACTTCAGCTCTCCACATTACTTCTCTAATGCTCACGCTTTAATTGAGTTTATCCATCAATGTCGTATACTGTTTGGAGAATGAATGCAGGGCTAGAACTCTTAGCACTACGTACGGAAAGGACTTTGATTTAATTAACAATAGTATCTCTGTAGAGAAGTTAAAGGGTATATTCATTCCATTCTAATAAATTGGATTCAGGCTCTTTGTTTGGACAGAGAGTGGTGAATGATGTTCAGGTCTATTTCTTAGAAGTGGCAGGACATGAAACAGTGATAGTTTGCAGAATGGTAGTAAGTTCAAACCATTAGAAGAAAAATAAATTATTACCTCACCTTATTAGAAACATACCAGCAGTGCTGTACTACATACTTGTCCATGAAATGTTATTGCTTCCTTGCTTCTCTGTTGGTTTCACTGTTACAAAAACAATATGGCAAATAGAGGTGTGGACTTCCACCTTGAATGTGTGAGACATTTTTTGTTGGTTTTGCCTTGCCAATCAACTCACTGAAAAGGCCGAGTTAATTACTCATGTGAGATATACATTCCAAAGAGACCAAGATACTCTGAATGTGTGTTGATATTGCCAAATGAGTCTCATTCAGCTTTGTGGTTTTCAACACATCTTAATTTGTTTTCTATTTCATACACCCCACTGAGCATCTTTAAAATAACAGTCAAATAAATTAGTTTTTTTAAATAACCATTCTGCTAAATGCAAGAAGCACAGAGTTGAGCTTAGACCATAAATTAAAGAGAGATAACACTCACTTAAATTCTCCCTAAATACAGTTAAACTGCAGCACCAGCAGAAGTGTTTTGCAATGTTTGATTAAGGTACAGAACGCAACATTAAACAGATGCATGACAAAATGTGTCCTCTACTGTTTATTGTAACTTCTAGCCTAGTATGTCAGAGGCAGTAACAACACCTGACAGAAGCAGCAGTAACATTGCTTGTTCTCATTTTAATCCAGAAATCTTATGTTTTAATGTCAAATGAGAAGCAAGAATCTTACAGAAAGATAAATGGAATGCACTATTTCTGAAGTCGAAATATACTAATCGTTACCAAAAGGGAGGGCTGATGATGCTAAACAGAACATGGGACCCGAGGAAAGAGTGAGAACCACTGATAAATACCTCAGCAAAAGCTGAGAGGAGATTCTCTGAAGTATTGATTCCATCTTTTATCTTCCTAGGCTATGTAAGCAAGCAAACAAACAGCAGGACAACTTCAAAACTAAACCTATTCAATAGGGAGGACAAAGATCAAAGTAGTCTTGAATGTATTTTTTCATTGTTTTCTGTGGGTGAGTACCGTTAAGCAAAAGCACAACACAAATGCATGAAAGCAAAACAAGAGTCATGCATTTTGTATCTAATTACAGCATTTAACAACATGCCAGCTTAAGTTTAAAGAAAAAAAAATAGTGTTACTATTACATGCCAAGGTTGAATTTAATAATTAGTAATTCTACAGTATTTTAGAGCACTTCAGGCTGAATCCCCTGTGTGGAGTTTGTTCAGCTTTGTTGAGGTTTTGTTTGTTTACTTCTTGAAAGAAAAAGAATAGGTCATAAGCTGTCACCATCAATAAGTAAGGATAATTAGGTGCCTCTTACTAAGGAAGATAACATCTCCCCTAGCACAGAAACATCTGAATTGAGTGGTCATATGAATAATCCTAAATTCTAGCTAAGACAACGCTTGATTCCAAGTAACTGTAATGAAGCAACAAACACCACCAAAGAACTACCTCCTTATGCAAGGTAAAGCTACTTCTGTCTCCAGGAAAAAAAAAAAAAAAAAAAAAAAAGTAACTTCTATACTGCATTTAACTGCTATCAGGCTTAAACCAGCAAAGAATTAACACTATTTTATGTAACATTCCACAGACTCACTCTTGTATGAGGAAGGCATGCTCATAAATATGAATCTATTTAATTCTATGAAAACAAGGAATCTTTAATATCTCAAGAATCATATAGTAGAATGTTCTTGATATCCTGTATATACAAATTTAATAATAGGACAGAAATTCCTATGAATATATTGTAAATATCTCTTATTGTCAAAGATTGTTTACCTTACTGTTGTCTGCACACATTTTCAACTTTTTGAAGATATTCTATGGAGCATTTCTTCTAATAAGAAACAGAGACAGAGTAGCATCAGAAATATTTACCTTTTAAAAAAAAGTCCTGAGATTCAGAAAGGAAGGAAAAAATGAAGATCATTAATACACCTTTAGGGAATGTAAATTGTAAAAATCATTAAAGGGTCTATAACAAGTAACATCAACCAGAAATCTTCTCTGTTCACATGTTTCTAATTGAACCATTTCCAGCTATTAAAAATCTACAGTCCACCAAATTTTTCAGTGAAGATGCAGATCCCTTCAAATTTTTTTTCACGTTAATACAGTCTTGTAGAACATATATTGACATTTCTTCAACTTCTCCTAATTTGTGGTTTCCTTGGAAACAATCCACAGATCCTCACCCCATGAATGACTCATCACAGGTCAAAAAAACCCCAATGTCCCAGTTGTAAGCTCCTTGGGCAAGGAATCTCTGGTAACCAGACTGTAAGTACTGTTTGGAAAACTTTTATTTCAGTTCATTCCTTTATGTCCCTCATGACTCTGGACTGTACATGTTTTGGTTTTATTATTCTTAACTCATAATTTTCACGTAAAAGGCAGTTAGAAAAAAATAATCTTCTGGAATGTTCAAATAATTATAACTATTTTTCTTAATGAAAACTGAGTGAGGGTGAAAGACAAAAACAGGCTGCCCAGAGAAGTTGTGGAATTACCATCCCTAAGGATATTTAAAGCCCCATTGCACACGACCACAAGCAACCTGCTCTAACTGAACCTGCTTTGAGCTGGAGATTGGACTATATGACTTCAGGAAGTCCCTTCCAACTCACAGGATTTTGTGACTGTGGTGGAGGTGACATTACAGAGGTGTGTTAGACCATACTAACTATTCAGCAATTGTGTGTATTTCAGTCATAATTTCCTAGTGATCTTCAAGCTTCCATGGCTTTACCCATTAGAATATTTGTGTGGTCCCATTGCTGTACTGTTACAAATTCATCCAACCCAAACTTCCTCCAGAACAACAGCTATATCAAGTGCTCTTTTGGGCTAAATTTCTTTTGAGCAATTCCTGTGTATATCATTGTCCATCACTAAAACTCAATGTCACTGTAGGTCACAGAGACCATACTAGGAACAGGTAGATAATCATCCAATTACTGGAAATAGTGGTAATTCTAACAGACTTAGTGCAGCTGCCCAGAAAGCAAAGCATGTTCCCTGGGGGCTGAAGGATTTTGGCTTCATTCTTCACAGTTCTGCTCAAATTCTTAAGGTAACAGAGAACAACTTGGAATAGTTCACAGACACTTCCAGGAAGCAGTCTTAGAAACAGGAAATTAAGTTAATGTGATGCCAATGAAGCTTACAAATGTAGCACTTCTAAGCACAAAATGGCACACATTTCACACATATTGCACTACATTTATTCACACTAGTATCATCCTATTTACACCAGTATCATCACTTTTGCAGTCCAGATAGTCCTAAGACATGGCAGCCACAATATAGCACCTGCTTGACTTTGAATGTTAATTTAGGAATTTATTTGTTTAATTTGTTGTTGTTGTTTGGCTTTGGTTTTTTGTTGTTGGGGTTTTTTTGTTTGGTTGGGGTTCGGTTTTATGTAATTGTATAGTAATGAGGTGGGCCATTTTGCCTCTAAAGAAACAGTATGACTTAGGGTTGACAGTGATGAGCACTCATGGAGAACCACCGTGGCCAGTCATTGCTGCTTCTTTTTAAACTAAATGTAGCTTAGATCACATAAGTTACAAGCTATGTAAACTCACCCTTATTTAAAGTTGCATAAATCAGATTCTTTGCTTTCTGGAATGTAATGCCATGTTCTTTTTGAATTATCCGAATTCTTTGATCCTCAATGCAGTTTTGCATCTGCTCAGTGACAGTTATGTACCTTATTATTTACTATTTCATCAATTGTAGCTTAATTTGTAAATAATATGAGCATAATTATGTTTTCTTTTAGAAAACAAACAAACAAAACAACCAATGTTGGGCTATCTCCCAGACAAATCAAATCAAAATTTTTGCTCTGAATATTAAAGCTCATAATGAAGTACCAAGATGCATCAATTTTCATCCTTCTAACAGAAACAATACTTACATCATTGATATCGTACAATGATACTTCCCCTTTGGTTATGATGCTTTTGAAGATACACATGGAATATATATGCACTTGAACCATTTTGGTAATTTATATTACGTAACTGTAATGATGAAATTCTATGTAAGTATTTGATTTTTTTTTTTTTTTCTATGTACTCAAGATGAATTTAACAACATCATCTATTTAGGTATCAAAAAAATGTAATGTGCTTTTTAATGTACTCAGTTAAGTGGTATAACAACATAAAATTAGGCATTCCTCTTCCTACAGTTGACTCTGAAATAATTCACAACCGATAAGCATAACTCTGCCTTGTGTCTACCACAGAACAACCGTGAAATTCAACACTGAAAAGTCAGATACTCATTTCTGAAAAGCTTAAGTATAAGAATAGTGTAAGATGATGACATCTGCTTCCCACAAAAAAGGGTTATGAGAAGATATTCTCCTTCTTCTATAGGTCATTTTGACATAATTCCGTAATTCCTTAGTAACACTTTCAGAGGCGTACAAAAACCACCAGATGACTTGAACGTTATGTCAGACCCTGCACTGCTGAGCCTTGACCTAGTCTGTCCCAACCATGGGACTTGCTACATGTGAGATCAGTTATAGAAAGTGGCCTTGGAGCCCAAGATAAGTAACAGTGCAAGCCATACAAGTCACCAAATCCCCACAGAAGATCTGCATAAGCCCCAAGTGGTGTGGAAAGACCTGCCCTGGATTTTCTTCCTGAGATGAATTTCACTCCAAGAGGAAATGTTGCCTAGAGCAGTGACAGTCTTAAAACAATTCTGTATAGAAGATATTCATCCTTATTTTACTTACAGACCTTTTGAAATTTCTGTCTTTGGACTCATGTTTATGTATACACTTCCCCTTTCTTAAATCACAACAGAATTTTTTCATGGGTTTTACTTGACAAATTTACCTCCTCTGAAGACTTGCTTCACCCCTCAGGAACTACAACAAAAGCTCATAACAGCATAGTGCAAACTTTGAAAACTATTATTCAGATTGTTTGGGAGAAAAGTCTGAGTTATAAGAAACCTAATCCTTAGAAAGCCTTTGGGTACATTCCAATTCTAGACTTGTTGCTGTAAAAGTCCAGGTTTCACTCCCAGGGAATGCAATAAGCCAGAAACATGTGAGTATACAAGGCAACAACATCCCATTCAGAATTCATACAGAGAGAAAAAAATGAGAAGTAGCCTTCAGTACATGAAGAAGCTAGGAAGTGCTGTCTGTTTCTGGCTCTTATCCTGATACAAGTTCTGCTTACAACATTTCATAAATATTTGCTTTTACTTCTGTGCTACAGTAAAGTGAAAACCCAGGTTGTTACTAAAATGTCACTAGGCAGTGTTTCTGAGGATATACATTTGAAAGTTGTTTCTAAAGGTACAACTGATTCAGCTGACCTTTCCCTATTACTGTGAATACAGATATTGTAATGGCTAATGCAGGAAGAAACTGCATGTGTCATACCATACTCTACTTGCTTTAACCTTCTAGTGTATATATATTTAAAACTACCAAAATGTCAGTAACAGAAAAAAATAAATGCGCCTAAAATTTTGACTATAATAAAACCTATGAGATTTTTCATTTGCTTTCACCTGAAGAACACAGGTTAAAAGACTAAACTGAAGCCCTTTGGGCCTGTGAAGGGACAAGAAGGACCTTAGAAAATGAAGGCATATGCACATCTAGCAGGTGTCTATGCTGAAGAACACAGACCAATTTACAGCTAACACCTAACCCAACTTTAAATAAGCTGGCCCCGAGCCAATTCAGGTTTCTCTTTTTATGCTGTAGCACAAAAAATGTGTTATCCTCTATTGCCAAGAACAACTGGAAAGCAGCAGGCAAACCAGTAACATGTCAGATGGCAAGAGGATGGGCAGATAAGCCTTTTATAAGATTACTATCTAATGAAATAGATACTCTTGACTGAGATTTCTGCTTTCTTTCCTGCTCTAGAGAAGCAGAGAAAAACGCAAGTTCAAGCGTGAAATCAAGCTGCAACTGTTGCACTGGCACTTTGGAAATCAGAATAGGGCTGTACAGTTTTGTCCAAAGCTTTTTGACTGAATCATAAAATTATTTCAGTGAAACGATTTAAAAGTCTGATCCTGTGCTAGATAATTCAGCAACAAAGTTCTTGTTTTCCTATATGGGGCAATCAATCAAAATTTTAGGTATTATTTTTCTCTATTTATCTACTCCAAATTGGTGTTCACCAAGGAAGAGTTCCCATGTGGACTTCCACATATACCGCAGTGATTCACTTAAATTTTTCTCCATAGTCTTAATTTTCCAGCTTCAAAAATATGTAATAAAACTTTTCTACCTTGATAGAACATCAGTCCTGAGTACATACACAGTTGAGATATGCATAATAAAATTAACTTTCTCTTTGTACTACTCACTCACTGGTGCTGAGCACTAAAGCAGAGCATTGATTTCACTAGACTATTATCATATATTTAATGTTAGTTGGTAGTCAGCCCTTCACCGGAAAATGCAAAACATTGCACAGTGAAACAACTTCATTAATCTCATACTGTTAAATGAACTGCTTCAGAATGCAAAGCTCTTGAAAATGTCTCTGAGAGACAAGACAAATTCCTTCTCCCAAAACTGAAATTCCAGTCTGAAAATTATACCCTGTTACTCTTCCCTGTGCATACGATACAATCATTTAGGTTTTAGTTACTACATCTTAAAATGTAAGAAATCCATCTTTTGCTAAAAAGCAAGCATGATGAAGGTTTCAAGATTAAGGAAAACCAGGCTACTATGTAACTGTCTGCAGCTTCTGTGGACTTCCCCAACTCAGTCCAAAGGTTCATCATGGAATTGTAGCCGGGGCACCACAGCTTCCTCAAACAGAAACCCAGGGTGATAGCCAATCTTACACAGCCCACAGTTATGTCTGTGCTGCAGCTCATACTTTATAATCCATGTTAACTTTCTTCATTATTTTTCTTAAATCTGAATTAAAAACCACAGAACACTCTTACTTTTCAGCATGTAAAACATAATAGTCAGATGGAATAATGTTTGTTCCTGGGCAAATTGCAGCCTCGTATTACTGAGGCAGTAGATGGTCCACTCCGGAGGGCAGTACCACTTTCATGGACTCTCAGAGTGCCATGCAACCTTGATGTCCAAGCATAAGTAGCCACAAGATATCAGATCTTATTCATTGTTATATTGTTGTTCACAGAAATATAGTATTTCAAAGGGTTCTCTTGAATTTAGTAAATTGAAATTGTTTTCACTCTTTGAGACTAGAACAAATAGATTCATGTTACTAAGGAAACCTGTCTGTGCAAGTGCCTAGATAACAAAATATCAACATCCCTAAATCCAATGTTTATACAGTTATTTTCTCTCATAATATTTGTGGCATATGCTAAAAGGATGATTATATTGTTACAAAGTCACTCGCTTGAGTGACCTACATAACTCATTCCTGGCTTTGTTACTTATGAATCTTTGATACATATATCCAAAAGAGATCTCGGTAAAACATTTACATGACACATTGCTATCCAATGTTCTGTTTTTATGATAAATGCAAAAGCTGTACATTGAAGTAGCCAGAATTTCAATATGCGAGCTTTTCAATACTGAATTAAATTTTTAATGGTATTTATAAAAGTAAATGTCAAGATCTGAAACCAGCCACAGACTATTATAAATCTCAATCATTCATTAGGCAAATGTATATGAATATAACAGGGATCAAAGTTGGATATCCAACTCCAAGATGTGAAAAAGAATTAAATATGTTCAAGTGTCTAAAATAATTGTTGAACAATCTACCTGTCTAATGTCAGACTACCAACTAAAAGATAAAGAAGGCATATAAGAGGGAAAATAATCTTTTCATACTACTTGGGAGAGAAAAATTAAGCTAAAAAAACCCCAAACAAAGCCCCACAAGTACAATGAGACTATTTATGCATCCATCTGTATAAGGAAATACATACCAAGAACCAACTAAAATACTAACATATAAAGATAAAACACTGGAATATATTTACAGGAGAATACTGATATACAACCACATCCTATATCTCTCTACAGAGACAAAAATAGGTTTTTAGGTAGAGCAAAATACATTTTCTTAGGCTAAATGCTATAATAATTGATAAAACAATCAAGCATTCATGCACACAAAACCTTTGAGTAATTAATACCATTTACAAACCTTTTGCATGTATTCTTAGAAATTTGTTGTTCTAGGCAAACATCATGACCTCTACCTAGACATGTCTACCATTTTAATGTATTAATTGAACAATGCACATAAATTATTGCTCAATTTCTCAACAAAACTCAACATGGAAATCCTTCTAAAGAACATCTCAAAAATACTGAAAATCACCTATAGTCTGTCAGGATATACATACAGTTTTGTGGGACTCTTTCAAACATCAAACAAATCTGTCAACAACTACAATTAGATTTTAAATGCTGATGAGAGATATAAAAAGTTAGTCCATGATTGTCATGCAAAATGCTTTGAGGTAATTTCAAATAGAAACACTGGAAAATAATTCCAATAAAAATACAAGGGAAATAACAGAACATACAAGCTACAGTGTAAGTAGGAATAGAAATTTTTAAAAGTTCACTGAAACTAATTTTAAATAACTGTTAATTGAAAGTGTTTTTTAGAATAGCAAGTAGATTTTTAATCATCTTAATTGAAAAATGAAATGAAATACCAGATAACAAAATTTCAGGTTATTAAGAGAATATCATTGCAAGTTCAAAGTAAAATTAAAAAAGTGGTTCAATTGCCTATATGAATTTAGATGGAAAATATTTTGTTTAAGTTTTTTGTAGAAACAGCTTAGGCATTGACCCTGTGAAAAGACACCTTCTATGTCTGTGAGCTTTGAGTGGCTGAGTTTCACCTCTGAAGCGTTTTAGTCTCATCTAACCACTGCATGATGAAAAAATGCTTGACATTGAGCATATTATATTGTATGACATAGTCTTAGAATAATCAGCACTTAATTAAAATAATACAGTTTATACAAATAAAGCTGTAGGTCACCTGAAGAATGAAAATGTTCCAAATTCAGGGTATTATTTTGGCTCTTCTGTCGGATTACTGTTGGATTAACAGACCTCCCCGGAAGAGAATTGTTAAAAAAGAATTTTCACGACAGGGAAAGACATTTCAAACACACTTGTTAGTGGAACATATATTAAGAGGCAGCTATTACCAGCAGGTTTGGGGTATGTTGCACCAAAGAGAGGAAGAGAAGAAAGAAGAAACACTGCTCCATCCTCGGTTGTACAGATGAAAAATGGAGGAGAAACTGAGAAGACAGTTTTGTAGAGGATGTAGGTATGCCAGAAGAAATTATAGTATAATAAATGTTCATAGTTTAAAGGGAAAGTAAATTGTACCAAAGGTGGCTAGCAAGAAGGTAGCCTCGGTACATGGGTTGGAAGTTGAATACAGCAGATCTTTAGATAGTGCATGAGGAGAAGAAAGACATGCTGCAGAAGAGACCTCAACAGAATTTGGTGCTAATAGAACTGGACACAAAACAAAGTTCTGAGCTATAGTGACTGGGATTATTGCTAAGGACATATAATAGGGTTTTTTAAATTTTATTTTAAGCTGTTTTTTCTGCCATGATAACGACACATTCAAACCCAGATTACAGTAAAGATCAGCAAAGCAGGCTGTTGTGTGCTATATAGAACATATTATCCAATATATCCACAAAACTTTAAGTAAACCTGATGTAACAAATTGCTTGTAATGTTTTACTAGAATGAAATCATGTTTAGTCTCTCAAGATAGGATTAATAATGGCAAAATAATTTATGCTCCCTCTAAACCAGTAGGCAGAGACATGCAGCCAGTACAGTCATGATAATGTCTGACTCACTTGTCTCCAGTGCAATAAATTTAGATGAGGTATCCACTATGCAAATTGAAAACAGATATCTGATCCAAAAGAAAGTGATGCCATATGCAACAATTTGCAGGGCTCTGTCAGGCCATACCAAGTAATGATCCTTGTACTATAAATTAGTATTATATGAAGTCCACCTAAATCAAATGCATTCTATTTTTGACCTACACTATGAGATACAATATTATATAAGCAACAGGGTTGGTAATAAGCATTGCAATTCTCCACATTTATTTTGCATTAAAATTCTAATCAGCAGCAAGGTTAGAATCATGTATTTGGTGATTATTTTTGTTTGTTTGGAGTTTTGTTTGTTTTTGTTTTACATACAGGAATGAATCATTACAAAAAAGTAACAACAGATGAGCTCTAGAAAGCTCAGAGGCTGGTCCTGGTAAAACATGCAAAGTCTTGGCTGCATGACTGACTCTGCACTCTCAAATAGAGTGAAAGTATTGCAGGCACAATCTCTTGTAAGTTCTGCTTTCAGTGCAACCCAAAAAAATCTGCAAGAAGGACTCCTGTCACCTTTCTATCCATCTTTAATATGTTAAATAAACTTTGATTATTCAGAAGAGAAGAAAAATAAATTAATTTGAGGTCTCGGCTTCTTGGCACACTAACGGGCAAGTGAAAGGTTATCAAAGGAAACTGCAGCATTCTACACCCTGACATTACTTAGATTGAAGGACACTAATATGTATCATCCGACTACAATCCCTAAAGGGGTATGTCAAAGAAGCACAGACAAAATACACTGTCATGTCCCCCTTCAGGCCTCCTGCCTTAAGGGTGAGTACAGGAAACAGCACAACACCTGAGAGGTCACCTTTCCAGTGCTTTCATGAATTCTTGGCATGATCCATGTGTTGATTAGAGTCCTGCTGCATTACCTGAGTGCTTTCCTTCCTAAATTAAATTTGCATTGCATGAAATGATCCAAGCCAGCATGCAGCCCAATAAGTTTCAATGCATGTGGACTGTATGGAAAGCCAGTATAGCTACTAGTATAATGGAGAATCTCATTTTTCATACATAAGAAAACACTCCAACAACAAACAAACAACTCAAAACTCTGATTTTGCTGGTATACTGGCTGGCTGGCTCCTCATATTGAATTGCATGTCCTCAAACTGCGGAACTGAGCTAAAGGCTGAAGGCATTACAGCTTTATTGCCACCAAAAGTAATTCTATAAGTGTAATTCCAAGTTATTAATATGTTACTGCTGTCCATACTATTACATAAGTGCATCTCAGTGAGGTCAGACTATTAAAATCATGTAACACTGAAAATATAAAGTACAATTCAGATATACAAATGGTTGCAGAAAGTCACCCCAAAGGCCCTCAGACACAGGAATTTATATTTGTCAATAACAGAGCCAAAAAGAACACAAAAATATAAAAAAAAACCCAAGAAAAATACATATGCTGCTTCCTTGAAGACTTTAACACTTTCTAAAATTTGAGAGACAGATTACTCAAATAAAAGATTGCAATGGATGTTGTAAGGCTGGAAGGATTTATCTTCCATGAACTTTTCTACTCCCCTGCGGAAGCAGCATAGTTTTACCATACACAGCTGTTGATCACAACATATTTCATTGCTTATTATTATTATTCTCAACTTTATATTGTCTTGTACGTATTACATAATTTGAATATACTTTGGACAGTTACCTGGAATGAAAGGGCTTTTAATTAAGCACAGCAACATAAATTAGCAAGGCGTTTCAGATTCGAAGCGTGAAAACATTCCCACACAATTATGTGCCTGTTCTGGTAACTTTACACTCAACTATTTTCCTAAATAAAAAATTTGTTCAATTATATGCATAGCACCGGAACAACATCTGCCTCTTAACTTACATCCTGCAAAATATGTCCTTAAAAAAAGAGCCTCAAGCCTTGAAAAAAATCCTCATCAAATGTAAAAGTAGACATTTAATTATATTTATACATTTTATTATATTTATTTACTTTTGATGCATAGACTAACTTTTTTTAAAATTTAAAGTAAATGGGCATCTGTAGGTTTGCAACTGAAATACTGCAATACCATAGAGCATTAGAAATCAAAACTGAAGTAGACTATTAGTTTACCATAAATGACAGTAATTGCCTTTGTACTAGATGAAAGATAAGCCAAAAAAATAAAGAAAATGGAGCAAAAAATAAACAGGATTTTGATCAAATCCCTAGCAAGGTCTCTTGCATTTGACCCATTTTTAATTTAAAAATGTCCTTTAGGCCATCATAAAATAGAAAACACTTTAATAAAAGATTCCAGCCTTTAACTATAAGCTGAACAATAATAAAATGTACATGGCTTTTAATGTGGAGCTTTTAGCACACACTTGAATTTTTTTAAATCAGAGATTTTAAGTAAGTAGAAAATAAGTTCATGGTATTTGGTATCATTATCATATATATGCCATTTTAAAGGGATTACAATTTTCCTGGGCTGGCTGAATAATAAGTACCATTGATGCAAGCTGTAGCAAGTTAAAGGCATTTAAAATAGTATAAATATTAATTATAACATATGTTGGAAAAGGACACTGCTAATTGCACAGTGCACAAACAGGTCTTGTGATTCAGTGGCTCAGAAAATCTAAAACATATTTCATATGGGATTGATTCTTTCTTTCTTTTTCTTGGGGAAACACCAAGAGAAGGGTTGCAGAGCTGGTACTCAAAAGTCACCAGTGTTTTACTGTCAATAGCTGATGTCCAGTTATAGCCAAATCAATTACTATAGCTCTGTGTTAGGGCATAACATATTCTAACTCACATTAGGCTGTCATCAAGCATATCTTTAAAGTGTTTTGCAGTTGCATGGCACTAATGTTGTATCAAGATGTTTACAAGCACCACAAATTCATATTCATATCACTGGAATTCTGGATTTAGATTGGTGTTATGTACAATTTAACTGAAGAAAATGTGACCTATTTGGCTGGTTAGGATGTGGCTCTGCAATCCTCTGATTTTCCACCACCAGTGATAGCATGTGCCTCATTCTGCTGGCAAGGAACTTTGCTGCTTCCTTTCAGGATGTTCAAATTCTTACAGTTTGTTTGCATTTAGTGCTTCTTGAACGTAGGCATTTTGTATAAAGAAACATTCACCTTGCTCTCCTTTAAAAATAAGCAAAAATCCAGTTACAGATTTAAGGTTAAGAACTTCAGGCTATATCATGTCCTTAGCAAATGTGGAGATGGTGATTTTATGCTCATACATATGGCATTAGCTCAGTTACACAAATGCAGAACTGCTACAGAGGCTCCTATTGACTAGTTAGATACATCTGCTGCTCAATATTCTTGTTAAAAAACCTTGGCTCCTTCAGAGCTTTGCACATCTAGTCAGATGTGCATTTGTTGTAGCACTTGTCCCAAAAAGACTGAAATTGAACCTTAATATACACAGAAGAAATCTGAAAAATTACAGATACACTGTAAGCCTAGAACTGTCAGTTCAAAATATTCATTTTTGACGTGTAAGATGAAAGCTGTATCATTTTTTTTTCCTGTTACTATAACATCATATGCAATGACATATACCTCAAGACAGTGACAGCACAGGGCATCATCCTTGACAATTCAACAGATTGGTTACCGTTCTTACACTGGGAAAATTTCTTCTCAAGTGAATTCATCAAAATAACTGTATTTATAATCTGAAAAAAAAAGAGATAGAAGGGTTTTTTTTAAATACTATTTTTATGCTTTCAATAATCTTGACTTCTACAAACAGTAAACTGACATAATCCCATTGATGAAGTTATCAGTGTGACACACATTTACCTCAAGTTCACAATAAATTGGTCCCACACTGACATTCTTACAAGACTTCTTGGTGAACTTAAATTTCCAGAAAACAAAGCAAAATATATTACTCAAATATCTAAATTAGGTATCCAGAAAAAACTAAGAAGCTTCATGAAAATCTCAGCTATCCTTTGGTATTTTCTATGGAAACTTCCATAATTATTTGTTATTTTATACTTTATTTTCCCATCTATCACTGTATTTGAAAATATTTGAGACAGCTGCTGTTCTCAACTGCGTATTTGGCAGAAGCTAAAAATCAAAGCATAGTATAAAATAATTTTAAGTAATACTCTCATTCACATATGCTCATTGGTAATATAGATCATTGCCTATCCAAAACTGGAATGCCTGAAAAAATGTGGGTCTGCCAGCATCTGCCTATAACGCACCCTGTGTGATTAACTCCATAGATGGTGATTTTTGTTACTTTAAGGGAATACAATTTTTTTTTAACATAAAAAAATTTCACTAACATATAATTTGCACAAAACCTTGCCACTATACTAAACAGTGTTTCCTGCTGTGAACTTTTTACTGATACTCCTTAGTGGGTTGCCAGGTATCAGCTTACAGTCAGCATGAACAAATCTTAATTTATACCTTGCTGCCCTAACACATTTTTCAGTCTTTATAAATACCATTAACATCTCATCTGTAATTCAGACCCAGGTACTGCCTTTAATGGCAGTAATGGCATTTTCTTTCCCTGGTCCTCAAATCACTGATATACTTTAATCTCGTTCCATCTTCCTATACAAATTTTCTGAAGGGAAAGCTTTCTTGTTTGTCCAAACAGATTAAATTAGCACCTTGGCTATGTATCTAACATATTTCAATCTTCTCTTGTCAGCCTTGACCTCCTCCATTTTACACCATGGAAATCCACTCAAAATGCTGCACAAAAAGTCAATTTTTCTCATTAATCTCATGTACCCTGTCAAACCTGTTTTCTTTTAGTGGGTTTTACTCCTCTCTGAATTAAACACAAAATTATCTTCCTGTACCACCAGTTCCCATATGCACTGCTAAGGTGCCACCCTCATCTTTTCCCACCAATCCTTCATCTGTTCAATTTTCAAAGATCTTACTATAGTGTCCTTTTGAGGCCATATTTAATAGTTGGAAGAACTTTCAAATTTCCTAAAAACAACTCACACATCTTCTTCCTCTTCTCCAAACTTTACCAGAACAGTGCTAGACCATGAAGCTTAAAAATCTTTTGTTCGAGGCAAAGAGCAGATGGGATGCAAATGCTAATTACCATGCCAAATGTTCCTTTCTCATCATCATATGACCCTATTTGTTTCCTGTAGATATCACTAATCCTATCACAAATTTTTGCTGTATAAAGTTCTTTTCAGTGCATGTTTAATCTTATTCCAGGCAGTGGACAAATAAGGCATGCTGAAACAAAAATACATTGTGAATAGTTTTCTGCTTCAACTGTCTATTGTGCACTGTGGATTCCCATCATAATTTCAACTTTGCACCGGCTGTCATTTTGAAATCTTAATGTCCCATCAGTTCATTTTTCTAGTTATCGGTGAAGCAGACCCATCTGGAGCCCATGCAGGACCCCATACTGGAGCAGGTGGATGCCCAAAGATGCTGTGACCTTGTGGGAAGCACATGCTGGAGCAGGCTTCTGGCAGGACTTGTGGTCCCATGGTGAGAGGACCCTACAATGGAGCACATTTGCTGTCAGGACTTGTGACCTGTCAGGAGACCCACACAAGAGCAGTCTGCTTCTGAAAGACTACACACCCTGTGGAAGGGACTCAAGCTGGAGCAGTTCATTAAGAACTGCAGCCCATGAGATGAAATCACATTGGAGAAGTTCATGGGGAACTGTTGCACGTGGGAAGGACCCCACACTGGAGCAGGGGAAGACTGTGAGGAGTCCTCCCCCTGAGGAGGAAGGAGTAGCAAAGACAATGTGTGATGAACTGACCATAGCCCCCATTCCCCATCCCCCTGTGCCACTGCAGGGGAAGAGGTAGAGAGAATCAGGAGTAAAGATAAGTCTAGGGAGAAGGGAAGCATGGGAGAAAGGTCTTTTTAATATTTAATTTTATTTCTCATAATCCTACTGTGATCTGGTAATAAATTAAATTAATTTTTCCCCAGGTCAAGTATTTTTTGCCCATGATGGTAAATGATCTCTATGTTCTTTTGTAATATATCTTATACATATATATCTCCCATGAGCTTTCATTATATTTTCTCTCCCCATCCAGCTGTGGAGGGGAGTGATAGAGCAGCCTTGGTGGGCACATGGCATCCATCCAGGGTCAACCCACCACAATCTTGTGCAATGTTGAAATGTCTGTAACAAAAACTGTATTCTTTCATTAACAAATGTCTAATGAGATTCAGCTTGCCATTTAGCACCATAGTCATTGTCCACATTTACTTTGCAGTGGGAAGTTAGAACTGAAAAATGACCCCAAGTAAAAATGTTGATATTCAGATAATTAACATTTTAGTAGTTGCCTTCTGAAAATGCCCTGTGACTCTCTTCTGCAGACTTCCCCAAGAGCTTTATGTAGCCTCACTTAAGGGAGCATGTAATTAGGCAGGATTTAAAAGGTCCCACTGGCCACTTCAAGCTCTATGTTACATTCTAAAAGAAACCAAAGACATTCACACTGTATAGTTTAAGTTTGTAACTAAGATTTCTTAGTATTTAACAGAGGTGCTGAAAATCCAAAGAAGCTTTAAACAACCAGAGAACAATGTAAAGCCAGAAGTGAAAATATTTAAAGAGAAAAAAAAAAAAAAAGAGGATTTCAAATCCATTTTACACAGCTGCATCTGGTCTGACAGTTTATTAAGCTGCAAGGCAAGGAATTTTTTTTTTCTTGCTGAAATATTTACCATAAGCTAAATAGAATTGTCACAGTGTCTCAAGTCACTGCTGTGGAAAGCTGGAAACTGAACATTAGCATTCCCAAATGAGAACATTACTTGATTGATTCATTGAGTGAAAGGGTGAGCAAAATCAGATGAAAATGGAAGCAAACATGCAGCATTCAGATCTCTGGAGGGAACTGAAAATGGGAGAAAAGCTGGAGCAGGGAAGTTATAATTTTTTGTGCATTGGTCTATAGGAAACAGAAGAGAATTCACCATTTTTTGAACAGTTTCCAGGATATGATGGTGTACCAAGTAGAACGCGTGTACATTTGAACCTTCCTTTTTGCAGGAGAAGCTGAACAATTCCATGATTGTTTGAAAGGTTAGCTGTGATTTCTCTTCAGGGAAGCAGCCACCTTGGTTGAGGAAAGTTATGGGTAAAATTATGTTCTGAGGTTGGTTTGGTTTTGCTGAAGCCATTAACACAAGGTAAGATCCTTCAAGTTGTACCATTCACAAGTGATGTATTACTGGATTTGGTAGAAAAGAAGGAACACAAAGTCCTTCATCTCCAAGCTAAGCTACCATTGGAAACATCTCTCTCAAAACCACCCAACTGCAACAAGCTGCATCTGCTATCACCAAGCCTCCAAGAGACATCTTTCTTCTAACTAAATCCTTCTCTATTAAATCCTTGTTAAATTTGCAGTTATGTGAAATAAAAGAGTCACTGGTGCACATAATACCAAAATAAAGGTTTGGTCATTCAAATTGGACATTTGCTTCAGAGGGTCAATTTCAACACTAAATTTACCATGACAGTGCCCATTCTTATTTTGTGTATGTGTACAGAGCAGCTCTGTGAGTTGAAGCAGAGAAGAGACTGAGGGGGAAACAGACAGAAGCAAGAGAGAAATCCTGCCTGCCTCCCTCCTGCAAACACTTCTGCAGAAGTCATCAGAACTACCTTTGTGAATCAGGCACAGAAGATGTGACCCCTTGCTTGTCCCCCTTGATATTTAAAGAGAAACCATTGCACTGTGTGTGTGCCACACAGCTAGATCCTGGAATAAAAGTTATTGACCTTTAAGAGCTTGTTCCTAATTAAAGTTACTCATTTGAAATCACACAAGCAGTTCTGGCACCTTTGGCCATTCTCAGATACTGTTATCTAAAAAAGCACCAAAACACAACCTGCAATTAAATGCTCTTTAAAGTTCTGTTCTTTTTAAATAAGGAAGAATTTGTGCACAGTACCGATAGGTTTTTTTTCTAAGTCCTCTGAAAATATTTTCAACACTTCGTGATTATCTATACTAAAATTGAGAGAATAAAGAATTATGATGTTGATAGGATATTTTGACATTAAATATTGCATTAGAAGTCAAAGCTTTCATAATAGCAACTCTAAGAAGCTATTACACATGGTCTAAGAAACTGAAAAATAATCTGTGTCATGACAATTTACCTATAGTGCTACTTTTGTTATTCTGTATTGAGACATAAATGTTGTGTTGTAGTCTTTTAATTTTGCAGCTGTAGCTTGTTTTGTATAGATAGGAGGAGCTAACCCTGATAGACTGTTTTGAGTAACCTTGGTTCGTATAGATAAGAGGGACTAACTATGAGCTAAGAGGGAACAAAGAGGAGCTTCCAGAGATAAACTGGATTATATGAGTTCTGCTGTTGCCAGCTCAGCACAACCTTGCATTCTGAGCCAAAGGTAAAAATACACTGTGAGGAAGACTGTGGGCCTTCCTCCAGAAGAC
>JANIJG010016613.1:118936-167262 GCA_024611175.1 Megaceryle torquata | reverse complement strand
CCACCAGACAGCAGTGCGCAGGCATCAGTGGGAGGAGACTTATGATAATGAGTTCCCAGAAATAATTATAATAACCATAGCTATTCCTGGAATTAATTGTAATAACTCCTCCTTTGCCAAAGAATATGTCTGTTTCTCATTATAAATAATTGTTCGCTTTGAAGTACGGCACACAAGTTGGGAGGAGTGATCCCCCTTGCACCCGGTGCTGTAATAAACATGCCTACTTTATAACCTATCTTGGGTTGTAGAGTTTGATTCCTCATGTCAGTATTGTCTTTCTATGAAATAAGTTCTGGGAGCAAATCAAGCATAATTTGCTATGTGCTCTACTTACAATAATAACTGGGTTCCTCCAATATTTTCATTATCTGCATCATCACAGGACCTTCAGTTTCTTACTAAAGGCTGAGCTGAGTTCCAAATCTTAACAAAGTTTCACTTTTTAAACACAACCTTTTCCTTCAGGAAGAAGTTGTGGAGATGAAAAATGGGGATTGTGAACAGGACTTTTCTTTTTCCAAGCAGTTAACAACTTCCATGAAATGTACTGATTTAATATCTCCGAGTCTTGTCAATAACCGCATGAGCAGGGAAGGGAGAAGCTCAGCAGAAGAAGTTATTTGGCATATCAGGCTTCAGAATATATTTGAAAATAAGAACTAAATTAATAAAATGATAGTAGGATACTATCATCCAAAAAGAAGATTGGCATGATTTAGGCTGGGAAGTAACAAAGAATATCAACAGTCTAATGTGTGACAAGGAAGGTCTTTTCCTTCTGAAACAAAATAGCAGGGGAACAGAGGCTGTCCCTAGAATACTACATGCATCCAAAGAACAATAACTCATTTTCACCCCCAACATAGCCAGTATTGGAAAGCTCTCATGTAGCTCATTTTCATTGAAAACTTCATTGATTTTTTGCTTGCTTGGTTTTGTTTTTGTATTTACATAGTAATGGAAAGGATATTCACTGGTCACAGAGGAAAAAGTAAGAAATCACGTTCAATGACAGAGAGTGAAATAATTACCTAGTTAAGTCATAACTACAGGAAATTGGGAAAATTCATGAAATATGCATGGGTAATGGATCAGTATGTTTTCCAGGCTTCTATTCTGCTGTTTTCAACTGCAATATGCATGTTAAAGGGGGGGGGGGGGGGGGGGGGACGCGGCGAAGAAAGCAGGGGCGGGGAGGGGGGGGGGGGGGACGGGGGGGGACGGGGACAGGAGAAGAAAGCATGAGTGGGAGAGCAAGAGTGAGGAAAGTCTGCGTGCTCTATCTGCTTTGCAAGTTAAAACAAAAGATTGACATAGACTTCAAAAACAAGTTTAAACTGGTTAATGTTTCCACTTCTGATGTTGAAAACAAATATTTTTCACATATACCTATAAAAAGTTTTATACTTATGTGTATTGAAGTGCAGGGGATGAAATGCATCTCCAACATAAAACCCCTGAGACTCAATTCTGAGGTGCATCAGTATCATATTCAACCCATCCACTGAATTCTATACACTTGGGAATCCTGACAACAAATCTGACCACATTTACCCGATGCCTGTATTTCACATGCTGAAATAGAAGTCTATGATCCTAGGAAAAATGTTTTCATTCTCCCTCTACATTCTGAGACCCTGTTACTCTGTAGCATAACCTTCCTGGTTACTCCAAATTACTCTCTGCTTTTCACAGCACTCTCTTGATTCTGGTAAGCTTGTAATTCTGCCTCACTCGGCCTATTCAGTGAAGGAATACCCAAACAAATGCCCGAATACCAAATCTTAACCTGCTGGAGTCAAGCTCCTTCCTAAAAGTCCTTCCCATTGTCAAGAAACGCAGAAGAAAGAAGAACTAAAAACTTGCCGGAAAAGCAGGTTTATGACTACCCTACACTGAAGTTCTATTTATGAGCCACAATGATAGGAAATTCATCAGAGAAACTCTGAATGGGAAAGGATGAGGAGAAGGTGCCAGAAGAGATGTCTCTTCATATCTAAGAAGGCTATTTTCAATTTAATACAATGACCTTGACACAGTATAAACTGATAAACACCAGTGTTCACAAAGAGTGAGAAGCCCCAAGACTGGTATTGGAGAAAATGCCCTTGGAAACTGTGACACTCTGGGGAAGAGTCAAAATTCTGCAGTCCTTTTTACACCTAATGCACCAGTGATGCACACAGAGCAAATTTCATATATTTACCCTCAGCAATACCACAGAACATCAAATACAGAACTGATCTTGAAATAACCAAGATATTTACTTTGAGTGCAGAGAGGAAGTATCATTATGGCGGATTTCCAGTAGCTTCTCACCTCTATAGTACATCCTAATATCACTTCCTCCAGTTTTGTAAATTATCAAATTATCTAAACGTAGAACCATTCTAATAATGAAAATATTCTGTCAGCTCAAACCAAGATTAATTTAACTCAGATGCTAGTTTTATCAAAGTGGCTTCAATAAACAAACAAGTTTGGAAAGATCTTTTGGAAGCCCTCAGCTTAACCTCTGAGGCTCTTCAGAATACAGATCCTTACAAACACCCATCCTGCATTTTCAGCACACCCATCCAACCAAGTACATCTTCAGATAGTAAAGATCAGTGCAAACCTAGACCTTTTCAATGATGGAGCCTTCATTTAAGAATACTGATACTATAAGGTCCACAGAAGTGCATCAGAACAGCAGGCTTCAAAGAAGTCCTCTAACATCTTTTTCACTTGCTCCACTTCAAGCTTCTAACCAACATTAGATCTCTATGCCACAATCCCTGGGTGGTACTCAAGCAAAGGACATAACAACCATGTGAAAGGTCTGTGTGCTAAACTACTGGGTTCTACTTTGATGGATTTCCTTTACAGGTGTACTGGCACTGGAGCTGTTATTATACCTTTCCCCCGTTGTTATTTGAGTTTATTCATGAAGCCACAGCAAAGACATATTTTTAGCCTTGTGAAGTGTTTTCCCCCTCTCTGTTAATTATCAAGTACCTGACTGATTGCTTATGATTGACAACTGATGGTGAGAAGGTTCAGCAGGTGTTAATGGTTTGGTTAATGTGAGTGGCACAGAGGAAGGAAGTGGCCTAGAATTCCATCAAATTCTGCTTTCTGCTGTGGCCTGTAAATGTTTTTCTCCATGGTAAAGTGTGTGTGAATTTGTATTATAAACTGAAAATTTCTGTAAAGTGTTATTACTAAAAAGAGCATTATTTTTTTTCAAATTCTTATGGAAGTTGTTATTTATTTAAGCTTCCAAGTAACGCAGGAGGTATAGTCAAATGATAAAGAACTTCAAGTGGAATAATCAAACTAAATACTACAAACTGAATTCAGCATCAGGAAAAATATCTTGCAATGTAATCTAAAAATCTATCCCAATAACTTCATATAATTATGAAGAGGAATTCATTTACTTGAAAGATTTAAATGCTTTTTGAAGTTAGTAACTGAACAGGAAATAATCTCAAAAGCACAATGACTTCCTCTGAGACAGGTGAAAGGAAGCCAATATCACCAGATTTTAAGAGGTTCAAGCTGAAAATACATCTCAGTGACTTAATAGAAATTGGTAGACCAAATAGGGCTTTTTACAGTGATGTTTTACATATATAAAAGGGGTGGTCTTAATAGCAGCAAAAATAGGAAATTTAGGACAGATAAGAGAGCATTTGAGTACACTAAAGGTTAAAAAAAATCCTGAATTTTCTTCCATTCTGACTCAACCAAATATACCCAAAGCAATAAAACAGTATTCTTGTTGCTTTTAGTATCAACTGGGTACAGCTTCAATACTTGTAAGAAAACTCGACAATGAATGCAAAGGAAATGTGAAAACTACCAAAAACCACAGGTATATTAATTGTCTTGGCAATAAACTTGCTGAGGTCAAGAATTCAGGAACAGAGGAATCTACAGTAGGAGCACTACGGCTTTTGGTGCATCCCACAGACCTCAGGGCATGCATTTCTAGGTTATATTTTTCTCTAAAGAAATATTTTACAACCTCTTCCTAAAGTAACAGTCAGAAATGCTGATATCCATCCAGCAATGTCACCATCACAAATAGTGCTTTTTGGAAGCAGTACTTCTAGTTACGCTGTACCTCATCAAGAATGACAGATCTATAAAGGAAAATATTGGGAACTAACATACTTAAATTTTGTAATACAAACCACAGAATTCCCTTGTTTGGATTTGAGTGGGTGCTTTTTGTACCTACTCCAATACAAAAAAAAAATCTGCAATGGACATGCATATCTGTAATATGTATATATACATACACACATATATACACTAATACATATATCTGGCATACCTATTTCTGTTGTCTCCATTACATCAGTAGGATGATACTTCCCTAGTTTGTCAGATTGTGTCAGTCACTTTTCTACTTCACCTAGACAAAAATGAAAAAAATGTGTTATATATCATATATGCTGTTAGTCTTTTTACTCATTTGTAAGAGACTGATTACAAAGACAGAAAATGTCTGTAATGAGCCTCTGAAAAATAGCTTTTAATGTAAGGATATTCCAAGTACTAATATGGAAGCTTCCATACTTTTTATTGCAAAATATCAGTTATATTCCACAAGTACTCTGTTTGGGGTCTTGAATCTTTGGAGAAATAGGCTTCATGAAAACAATTTCCAACGATCTAGTTTTCTGGTTCTGGTAGGAACCCTCACTAATTAAAGAAGATATTTCTTATGGAATTAGGATATATAGGAGAAAAAATATTACTCTTTTTAAGCTCTAAGGCTAGAGTAACTGATAGCATTTCATTTATTGAAAAATAGTTCTGCTTATTCTTTTGAAAACAAATACTTTTTTTTTTTAAATAAAGGAAAATTACAGCATTTGATTATTAGTAGTAAAACCAATGGATTACTAAATGTTTCTGCCAAACACAAAATCATCCAGCCAGTAGTGCACTCTTTTTTTAAGGGCATGCTAGGGACTGCAGTAAGTAGCAGCCAAGAGCAAGAGTGTTACTCACAGGTGGTAAATGAGTACCATGGGCACAGCCTCAAAGAATGGAGCAAAATTTTAGTAAAAAGCTTTGATTTATTGTCAGGTGGAAGAAGCAAAAGCATTAAGTTTAATGGCATAAATAAATGGATGATATGTGTAAACTGGACTATCTTGGATTCTTAAAACTGTCTGTACAGTTTAAGTGAAGGAGACTAAATCACACTGTATTTCCAATGTTATTAGCATAGTCACAATAGACTACAACACATAAAAAATATACATTTATTTTATGTATTAATCCTTTAAAATCTGATTTACAAAGCAATACAAATCTAAAATAACCTTTGCTTTGCCAGTCTCTCTCCTATTCTTGGGGGTTTTGTTTCTCTTGAAATTAAGTCTGTAAGTAACAGTTATTAGTTTTAGATGAATTGAAAAGTTGTTACATCAACCAGAAAAAGTGGAGAATTGATTGACAATTCAATGTTAGCAACTTCAGATCATCATCACCACTTCTGATGACCCCAGTAAGTCTGCCATAAGACATGATCATTAGAGCATCTGGTCTGCCTAGCAGTTAGGATTTACATTAATCAAGGACGTGTTAAGTCTAGACTTTAGAATTCAGTCCACCAAAAAAATTTCTAAAGATGCTTCCTTCTAATCCCCATCATTACTTCTTGGTTTATGCCTCGAAGTATGAGGCCCTAATTACTTTTTTCCCCACCTAATGTAACTGCACATGTTCTCATTACCCATATAGACATCTAATCCCACTAAGCTCTTTACCTTCTTGATATCTCACGGCAATAATTTCCATAAGCTAATTATATATGGGTAGAAAATATTTCCTTTTAATCTCTGTTACCTCTCTCTATACAATCATCCCTTAACCTCCCATAGTCCCATAACCAATCCTCTGCCCCTCAGAAATCCATTGCTTGGCATTCATAGCCTGACCAATTAATCTGATAGACTTCACGGTCTCTTGTTACTATTTCTTCTAATTGACTGAGCTCTGACCTCAGTGAGGACATCCAAGACTTTAATTTTCTAACTCAATTTACCTCTAACATTTTCTTAGCAACTAAATCAATTGACCCTCTGTGTTCCCCAAAGCAATCACATTTTCCATTTACTGATTTTGTGTCACCATGTGCACCCTCAACTGATCACCTTTTCACATGTCTAACATCAGTTCTTGATGTATCTCTCTTATTCAAACATCCTTCTCAGTCCCCAAAATTATTTTGTGACTTCACACACAAAAAACATGTTTGTTTTTTGAATTCCTTCTCCAGAAACTGACCTTCCCCTAGCCAGGCCATTCATTTATCCCATAATTTCCTGTGCTTACTGTCTTTTCTTATCTTTACCTCATTTTCAGACAAACTTCCCAACTTTTTGACAAGGTATTATATTTGAATAATATGTTATGACTGAACTTTGAACTATGAAGAAGGAAAACCAAAGCTGATACAATGCACAGAGGGCTGTTATTGACCTTTCCAAGACGATCAGTATAAAAAAGTAGATGTAAGAAATTCCTACTTAGTGCACAAAAGTTGCAGTTAGGATTAATCAAGGATAAAATTTCTAGTTTCTTCTGATTTTCATCCTCGATGAAGTTTCATTTATGTAAGAAAGGAAAAGAATCAATCTTCACATCACTATTAGTCCAAACCAAACTCTACATTTCATGGGTCCAAAGTAATTCTGTTAAAACAGCTAGTGCCAGGTCTACTACTCCAGCTGACAAAACACTTTCCTCCACTTGTACAGTATTAGGTATGCATCTGGCCTCTTTGCATTACAGAACAACTTCACATTTTTTATTGTCCTCTTCCTCTTTCAAATAATCAGTCTTGATAATTAAAACTAAACCACAGCACTCAGTACATGTTACTGTAAAATATTATGGTTTTGGCAAGAAACAAAATCAAGATGGAAGTAATAAGATCAAGCATGACTAACATGAAGGGGATAGAGAGATTCCAAGAACAGCAGAGCATAAAAGGAAGACCTAAATCATTCTGAAAAGAAAGCAAGTTACACCAGACAGCTATGGACAGCACAAACTAACCACACATAATTCTCTAACATTCATTTCTTCATAATATCGTGGGCAAAACCCAACTATCTAAGTCTTTATGCATCATTCACACAACTCATTTCTTCTCTGCTCTCATTAAGAATGGTTTCTAGACATTATTTACAGCATGTGAGTTATCCTTTTTAAAATAAGGATTCAGATAATACTTCTTACAAACTGACATTATCTCTGAGAGCAAGATGTTAATTTAAAGAAGAAACCCAGTTTCTTCTGTCATCTGATTTGGGAGGATGATAGATCAAGTTAGTCTTTTTTTAAACAACATTCAACTGAAATACTGTATTATAGGTACATTTTAATTAAATATTCATGTACAAATGGGGCCTATACAAGTAGACCAAAAGGTTTGACAATAATCACAGCTGTTTCCTAGATACAGACACATCATACTAGCAAATGTTTTCACACATATCCCTGAAACTTTTACTTTTTACACACATGCTTGATGACCCTCTTTTTGTCAAGAAATCCACAGCTTAAATTAAGAAAAGACTGTAACATAATTACCTTTCTAATTGTTAAGATTTCATTTTGCCTTCAGGACACATGAGCAAGTAAGAAACATATTTAGTATATATAGAGTATAATTTACTTCAGGTAATTTAACAAAATCCTAAAGGACCATAATGTTCTATATCACCAGCAGGTAAATCTTCTGCGAGACATAGTAAAATATTTTGCATCAACAAAGCTGAACCCCATAATCAAATAATGGATTAACCGAGAAATGTCTAAAACTCCATGTTCACGGTATTATTACCTATGGATGGTCTTCACTAAGCTGTATAGGCTTTAATGTGACCTTGTCTGGCCACTTAACAAAATGTAATTCTGTATCTTGCCACAATTGTCTGTGCGTCAGTTATAGGATTCAATTACACCCAAATAACAACCAAAGAAATATTTTCTGAACTGAACAAGTTAAAGAATTTTTTTAATTATTATTATTATTATTATTTATGTTTAAGCAGGATTTATGCTTGAGATCTGCAATGAGAGATTTTTGTACGTGAGTATATCAAATCTGGCTTAAAGAAGGTCTGATCTTATTGTGACTACCACTATGCATCTTGGGACAGTCAGAGGTATAGTATTTCACAAGTAACATCATGGTTACTAAGTTGTACCTTATGAATGGTATCAGAATAAGATTTAAGAAGCCAAAGTATGGAACCTGCTCAGTGCTGCTGATCCTTGTACCAGATACTGACATTTTATGTTACTTAGATTCAAACCTGAAAGTTCAGCTATGATAACTTTCCCTGATCAGTGCAATAGAATTGACCTTCGAGAAGCATCACATAAGAACAGGAAATCTATCTTTCTTCGACAAGAAAATCCAAGCTTTATCCTTCCTGAATTCAACAGATATGATCAGTTCTTGAAATGCAGACTCTAAATTAGTCACTAAAAATATCCATGAAAAACAGAAAATCATAACTATAGGTAAAATTAAAGCTGTAAAAACAGCCAGTACATATAGCATCTACCGTCATCTTTGTGTACAAAAATTGTTTTGTCATGAGGATCTTGAGGGTGGGCATGATGGGCCAAATGTAAACATTTTCATTATCAGAAACTGTCTACAGAAATACGCTGTATAAAATGTATACAATACACATATATATAATTTGTGCAGACTGTAGCCCAAAAGCTATACTTTCCTGATTTGCACCAAGATATACCTGTCAATTCTAAAAGTATCATTGATTATAGATCCCCCCAAAACAGCCTAGACAGCCATTTGCATTTTTATTTTGTTTTCTCTTTTTGCAAAGTAACATATACCATATAAAAGGTAATTTTTCTACAGGAGATTTTATACTATTTTAATCTCACTGTAAAGATAAATCATTCACTCAAGCAGATCCTAACATCCTTTAAAGCAACCTAAAAGATTAAAAAGCTGTATCTCTCATTATATCAGGTCTTCATATTTATCATTGCCATAGATGCACAGTGTCTGCAAGTTGCAGATATATTTGCTGAGGAGAAGGAAACAGTCGCTTTCCAGGAGACTGATTTTTTTTTTGAGAGGGTAAGCCACTTATGACAGAGACAGTTCCTTGTATTTGAAGAAAAAACAAAAAACCAGCAGCTTACAAAATGACATTTTGGAATAATTTGTCATGGTCCATACAAATAACCAAGGTCATTAACAAAACAGTTCATTAAGCTTTTATGAAAGAATATATTACTGAGCTTTCTTCACTGAGTTATTGTCTATGGCACCACAATTTATTCCCTTAGTTTACAGAATCTAAAGAAAAATTCTTCAGCAGAGATGTGAAAATCATGATTCAATCCAAACCAAACCAGACTCAAATTCATTAGAACTCCCCATAACTGTGATAAATAAATCATGTGCGTGTTCCTTTTTGACCAACCTGATTTTTAACTATATAAAAATCTATTCTGACCATATTTTTATTTTTACAGTTTTCATTTAAAACCTCTTTATGGGGTCTGAAATAAAACTGCACTATTCAGCATATGAAACTCTCAGTCATTAATATATTGCCTTAAGATAAAAAGGCTATTATTAGAAATTTCCAGAAAACATTGAACATTAACATTGCAGAGGCTAGAATAAGCAGATAATGATTACTAGGTTTACTTTTTCTTCTGTGTATTTAACAAGTAAAACACCCCAAAAATATTTCAGGTATCTAAAAAACCAAAGGTACATAATTCTGCACAATTACTTTGATGTTGATTCTAGTTTGTCCTCAGCTAAGAATTCCATGCAAAGCTCAAAACATTGTGAAGTGTACCATCTATTAAATTCTAGAATACAAATTCTGCAATTTTCATCTTTCTGTATAGGTCCATTCACATCCATGGCACTAATGACAGACTGTAATGCTACCAAATTAAGTGATGGCCAAAGCAGATTAGATTTTACAGAGCGCATTTTAATTTTTGATGGACTACTGATCTTATCTCAATGAAATTATGTTATATATTTTAAAGGGCTGTCTGTCTGACATAAACAAGAATATTGCTACAGCAGCAGCCTAACAAGAACTACAGCCCAGTCTTTCAAAACAATACATGAGTTTTAAACATAAAGTTAAAACATGGCAGTTTGTAGTAGCTCAGTTTCAAAACAATAAACCATCTGCCTCATTAAATCATCAAGAGCACTCATCCTTTCCTTCCTCTTGGCTAAATCTGTTCTCAAAACTGTTGAGCTGTAGCCAGGCCTAATTCACCATCCTTTCAAGAGCTGTTCCTCCTCCAAATAGCTAAGCATCATCAGCTGGCTCACTCAATAACTACCATCTTTCCCTTCTAGGTGGAAAAGAGAATTTCTTTATTATTTTCATGTTCAGGAAGGTGAATACCATGTGTAGAGAGTAGCTGGGGCAATTTGTGGATATTCTAATTGCCCCACTTCTCCATCCCTGTCAGAAAATATGCATCTACACAAGAAATAAAAAATACTATCAGGGATACTTTGTCCTAACAGAGTCCAGGAAGAATCTCCCCTGAAGAAATACATCTTTCCAGTTAGGCCAGTCTAAACGCTGCTAATATTCCCTTAAATGATTCCAGCAAATGTGTACAAATATCTCACCTCATAGACAGCAATCTGGATTTTTGTTAACCAGAAATAGATTTGCCACATAATTAAGATCTTATCGCAGAATGAAGAGAGGGATTAGACAAATATTTGACAGAAAAAATTCAAAATATATCAGATATTTTTCCTGAAATAGGATGAGCTGATTACACTACAGTGGCCTACAGAAAGAGTCAAACAAGTCTCATAGCAGTAAATCCTCCCCAGAAGCTCTGAACAGAATAACAAATAGCTCAGAGTCTTTATATCAATACCATCAAAATAACAGAAGACATAAGAATAATTACCAGCAGCACTAGGATAAAAGCACAACAATTATCAGAGACATCCAGAAAAGGTTTAGAAGAGAGTTCTGCGGGGAAAAAAATCTGCAGTGAGCCTTTGGATTTTGTGGAGAACAACTTAATTTCATGCAAATCCCATAGAACACCTTTGGAAAATGCTGTCATATGATCCACACTTTACCTGACAGCAGATGCTACTTTTCTTCCATATTCGTGACTGATATCTTACTAATATCTGTTAAGAATTTCCAAAACCAGGGATTCCTTCATTTCATTGGACAATCTACACCAGTGCATAACTGTCTTTACCAGCAGAAAGTTTAGATTTGTTTTTCTAAGTGTGCCTGCATGACCAAAATGGACTAAACATATCATGGGATGACCTCCTCGGTGCTGAGGGAAGCAAGCAGCTTGATCTAGATGGTTTGGTTTATTCACACAAATGCAATGTTTCCTATTCCTTCAATAACATAATACTGGAGAGATAGACTCAGTTTGCCATTCACTATAACCCACATATTTTGAGGAGTTATTGCCTGGTTATTCCTATCTAAGTATAACATTTGTCAGTGGGATGCAATTCAAAAGGAGGAAAAAACAGGAAAAAAAATATGTTGAGACAAAATTTGCTGAGACAAATTTTCTTGTACTAACTTCAGATATAACCACAGCCCTACCTGGCTTGGCATTATTAAAAAAAATAGGAGAAAAGTGCTTTCAATGCCAAGACAGGATTAAATAATAAAACAGTGAAGGGAATCAGGACAGATCCTGCACTATAGGATGCACACCTTCAATCTGGCAACACACCACTCATAAGCTAACTTAAGAACGGGGTTTTTGGGTTTTTTTGTTGTTGTTGTTGTTGTTGCTCAGTGAGTAAAATGCTGTGTAAGTATCTCTCCTAGCTCAGGAAAAGCAGATTTCTGAGGAATTAAATGAAATAGGGGATGCTATCAGTTCTTCCTTGATCTTTCATGCTGCAGAGAAGTAATACAGGAAATCCTGATCGCTTCTGAAGACTGTGATCACTGCTATTGACTTGGAGTTCCTGGTGGTCTTTATTCTACATTTTTTTTAATCCCAAATATTGCTGTTTTAATCAGAAAATATACTGAGCTATATTATTCCAGAAGAGTTCATCTTTCTTCAGACACTCCCTTCCCTCCCTCTCCCCATTTATAATAACTACTGTGCCATTTTGTTACATAGCAGTCCTTCCCTCCTGATAATTCCAGTTCCTTTTCTCATGACAGTGATAGATGCATCAGATAAGTCATAGAAAAGTAAACTTGACAACATTTTCTACTTCCAACTCAATTTCTAATCTGTTTCTACATTGACTCTTTTGCTCCAGTTAACAAAAAAATGATGTCTCTGAGTTCATATCAATTTTAATATTTACAACCTGTCAAAATGATTCACATTCCTCACTGATGTCTTAGCTCAGGTGTTTCATTGATCAGGTCCCAAATCCCTTTCTTTAAGATGAGCCTTAAATCAATCTCTTAGAGCTGGCAACATCCCTCACAGAAGTTAAAAAAAGACATTTTTAGTACAGATAAAAGCAAAAGACCTAATTCCTATTTAGTTAAGTGTTGATCAACAACAAAAATTTCAAGAGACTTTACATAAACAATCAGCTGCAGTAAGATGAAATACTGTGACAAGAAGGTCTTTGTTGTTCAGCATCAGTGTCAGGTTCCATCTTCCCTTGAGAGCATGTGCCTGCCACAGCTAGAGTTCCCCAAATGTTCCTGAGGATAAGACCTCAGCGCCACACTAATTCATGTATCCTGTTTGCTCTTCCCATCACTGTGCTGACAGAAGAGGCAAAGGCAAGCACAAGTCCCAATCCCTCTCCATGGGAAAAATCTAGTTAATGCTGAAGAGAGCTGCTCAGACTCAGAAATAAAATGTTTTTCCAGAAAGCTGGCAACAGGTTTGGTTGGTGAAAACATAGTAAATATCATACAAGTGATTTAATATAAATAAATCTTTCTCCAAACCAAAGCACTGCAATAATGCATTGCCTTCTTACAGATTTATACTCTGTTTCAAACTGTGAAAGATCCAAGCTGAAGACTGAAAACAAGACTCTCCAGTCTTGAGGGATTCTGCCAGCCCTGAGACAAGCAGCCCTGCAACAAGCAGCCCTGCAAGACAAGTGCTAAATGTTACATGTAGCTATGAACTGAGTATTGAGGAGAAATATGAGAAAAAATTGTGATTTTATGTTTCCATTAATCAGCTTGCTCCTTACAATCAGCCTTGGTCTATTAACATAATCAGATAAACACACACATGTCTCAGCAGGAAGGCTAGCCAGCAAAATTTTGCAATTCATCAGGTAAGGTCTTCCATATTGAAATGACCTCAGAGATTTTATAGGGCCTTGAGTATCACAGCTGCATTAAATATCCTCAAATTCTTAAATCTTATCCTTCAGACAATATAGTTAGGCCAATTTCACATTTAATTTCTCACTCCTATGAAGTTTGACTTTTCCACCTCAGCATACCTTAAAAATTGAAGACATTCTTTGCAATAATAAAATAACTTCTTTCAAGGATGTGAGAGATAATCTGATGATCATTCTTTAAAGCAGGAGGTTAAACCTTTTTACTGTGAAGTTGATGGCATAAATTATATCAATATATAAATGCTTTACAGCAGCTTTAATATCATTGTGTTACACTGACTTGTCCCAGTTGGTCTGAAACTATGAGATAAATCTCAAGGTCAGAATTTGATAGAAGCATCTGTCTCTTCTTTCAGTCATTACTAATGAAGAAACTTCAGATTGATTTTTACAATAGTAATTTAAGGGTTAGACTTAGTTTGAGGTCATATTAAGTGATTTTTGTCATTTTAGTAAAATCTGGTTTTATGGGGTCAAGAGTAATGACTCCTGCTTCCAGACCTTGATGGGCAAAGATTCATTGGAGTTTCAGATGTAAATGTCATGTAATATGTGCTTAAACTTCTGCTTTTTTTTTTCCTTCTCTCTTTTTTTTTTTTTTTTTCAATTGAAAGACAAATATTTTCTTGTTTAGTGGATATAAAACAAGAGCAGTGATAAGATCTGTTTTGCAAACACATCTGAGTGAGTGTGTTCTTTGCTCCTCTGGGTAATTCTTTCAATTGAGCTACTCACATGAAAAAGCTGTTCATGTGAGTATGCAGTGAGTTATTATTAATACATGATCTCAAGATCTGGGGACTGAATAAGTTGACACCAAGTGGCCTGAGACTTGTAATAAACTAGTGGAAGCTGGTGATACAAAGGCAGAGCAAAGGCAATCCAGATTGATTAATAGATTCCTGAATTTGCAGCTGTTATGGCAGACACATTTCTTCTGGCTTCCTGCAGTTCTTAATCAAGCTAAGCATCAGCAAGAGGCACATTTGCAAAAGCATCCTAAAAATGTGAATATATAAAAGGATGCACTTGTGCTTTTATACATGCACTGGTAACAATCTTTTAGTAACTAGGGAACTGCATGCCCATTCCCCGTATGATTGCACAGATACTGTTTAGATGTATCCTGTGGAGATTTGTTACCCAATAATACAGATTTTTACCATTTCCCAGAAGTCTTACTGAAAAAAATAATCATGAAATGATTGTTCTATATCCTCTTGCTGTCGCTCCTTTTTTATTTCCCTTACCACCTGAGATATTCACCACTGTAAAAGAGATAGTTACAAGTTTCAGAAGTGTATAAAAGTGGCTGAAAGTTGAAAACTTCCTTTCCTTGCCTTTCTTTAATTGAAAAATGTTTGGGTTTTGTGTTTCTAAACCTAAAACCAAAACTGCTCCCTCGATGTGTCATTTATGACATGTTTCACCCCAGAGCAAACATTTACACTGCTAGGCACAGGGGACTGTAATGGAAATAGTAAGACCTCTAAACTGCAGCAGTGCTATCAAGGCATGAATACAATTGGTTTAGGTTTGAACTGGGAGCTCCCATCTTCAACTGATCTATGAACTTTAAAGGTAGTGCTACGTTTACAGAGATGGTGAAAAGATAAATTCAAGCTGCAGTGCACAATAACAGGCAACAATATAGCTCTACTCTTAAAACAAGATGTGACAGAAGCAGGGTATCAAAACCTGGTGTAAAAAACCATCAATGATAATTACAATGAAGCAGCTTGACTAGCACCACCATGCTTAGACATACAAAAACATGGAGCAGCATTTGGTCATGAGGCATTAAAAATGGATAAAGGGAAGCAAAAAAGGAAAAAAAAAAAGTTTGTATTTGCCTTTAGGTGTCACGCATCTTCAAAACTTTCCAGTATTTTAAATCCTCATATTAACTACAGATACAGCTTTAACAAAAAGAAGCCACACTAACATTCCATCACAAGACTGGGATATGTATTTTAACAACCTTTAATACCAAAACACAGTCAGTGTTAGCTGAGAAAAATACCTAAGTATTAATTTATGCTTTATGCCAGTATTAAGGATTCTTTCGATGTGTAAGTTACTACAGAAGGACCATATATATAGTTATCATTCTTACACTTCAGCTGTGCATAATGAAGTCAAAACCTTGCTTTGATGCACTGGCTCCACATACATTTATTCTGCATGACAGAACACTTGCAGCTATGAAATCTTAGTGAGGGGAGAAAACCAAACAAAACGAGCCACAGACATTTTTCCTGAACAGCTAAGAACATATAGAATTAAATGCTGGCCCTTGAGATGAGAACACACTACAATAGGCTTCACTGAAAACAGAACTACATTCAAAACATTTTGGGGTCTTCTTTGCACTCAGTAATTAAAAAGGATTCTTACCTTTCATAAATGTTGAATCTATCCCACAACACAAAGCATCTCTTCGGATGATTTAATATATGAAGTTATTCTAATAACTTGAAATAATATTTGTCATCAATAAAATATTAAAGTGTAGAACACTGTTACTTGCTACCAACTTTTACTGAAATTTCACCATCTAAAATATAGATATAGCAGTGAAATACAATCCTCTCCATTCAAAATGCCATTTAAAGTGACCTGGTCTATACATTTTGTGTCTTCTCACTCACTGGTAGGAATTCACAATACTTTCGTTGTAATAATTAACACTAAGGGCAGGGTAGGGGGGAACACCACAAAACATGGACAGAAAAATGAGTATTTAGGAGCTTCAATTCCTATCTGATCCAGTATACACATATGAGAGAGAGGAAGAAAGAACAAGATTGCTAATAGGCATCTGGCAACATCCAAACTAAAAATCCATGTGTACATTTCCTCTTGATCTCAGAGGACACCAGTTTTGGATGACTGTTACCTATTACTGCCTTTGAGACAAGCACACACATAACTAGTGTTTCATCTAATTAATATTAATCATCTATTCTAGTCAAATTCAAATCATAAGTACCTTACAAGACTAATTTATAGTCTCAAGTGCCCTCTGAAATCCTCCAGTGAGTAATCTTTACTGTTCTGGTTAGTAAGAAGTAAAAGACAGATATTTAGTTACATGCAGGAACTGCAAAATTATTTTACTTTTCCATGAGGAAGATACCTTACATTAGAGTTGTACGACTGAACATTCATTCTTTTCTGAACAAATTCCTCTTTTTTTTTTTAAGCCCTATTAAAAGCTATTTCCATAGAGTAAATAAATTATATACTTGCATACAACACAACATGCACATGTTATGTGTGAAAAAATTGAAATCACAACCTATGTGTGCAAAATTGTGATTTCAAATTTTTGTCACCTGACCAAAGTTACAGCTCAGAAGACTTCACAGTAATGACTGGACACATCACTTTCTCATCTTTTCCAGGATTGGCAGGGCAATTTACAAAATTTCTCAATAACAATTACTTATGAATAGCAAATACTTTTGCTTTCAGCATATGCAAGCTTCCAGCAAACATCAGGTCTCTCATGGTTTTGAGGTTTTTTTGGAGAAAAAGACACCTTCAGGCCATTTGGCAAAAATCTTTAAGTCTCAGCTCAAATGATGTAAATTAGACACTATTGCATTACCAAATTTCTAACAGCATAGTTTTCAGGGATGAAAACTATAAATATTTAATAATATTCCTGGAACTCTACATATTTAATATCTATTTACCAAATGTCATTATGTTCTTCCTGGAATTTAAAAGAAAAAGTCTTCATTTTGATCAAATAAGTGGATTTCCTGAAAACATTCTCTGCTTTTCCCTGAAGTGGAAGTATGTCTGACTAGTACAAGAAGTCCTCAACACACCACAGAGAACTTCTTACAGAGGCTTCCCATTCCAGAGTGGTTACATCTACCAGTATTCTCAGGAGCTGTAGTCACCTGTTTAATAGCTAGAACACAAGTCAGAGAGATGAAAGAGGTGAGGCATGCATGGAAGGGCTGTTGGGACCTCCAGACTTTTAAGCCTCTCTCACAGTTAAAAATAGAAAGAAATTCTTTCTTATTGTTGGAGTTAGAAAAACTGATTTCTCTTTCAACAGAAACTCTCATATGATCCCATTTCAGGGTATACTATTCTGAACTTTACTTTTACTAAGGTTTAGACTGCCCCACTGTAATAGGGATGTGATCCCTGATGTGACAACTCAAGGTTACAATTTCAGAACTCTTCATTAAAAATTTGCTGGTTTACCAGACTGATTCATGGTACACTGCATTTACTAATTAAATTAATAGCTACACTTGCTTACTAAAGAGATTAACTTCTGCATTGCCCTCACTAGACGGGTTAGTTGCTAGGCAGCTTTCATTGGAGATTTGGCACTATGTTCTTATCTCTGAGGACAAAGGCAGCTATGTATCTTTCACTAGGAGAATGAATGCTACACTGCTCTCACTAAGAGCATTTATCTCCGTCTTTATATCTCAATTGCTCTCCTTTAATTATTTTAATCACTTAGTGCATTCTAGTGTTGCAAGCTTATTTAATCTGGGTATATTTTGACTTGCATGTTGTGGAATTGCTTCCTTTTTTTCCTCTTTGTCACTTTACAACCCCAAAAGTTATTCCAAGTCATGTGAGAAGTCTTGCACTCCAGTGCATGCTGCCTCTGCTGCTGCAGCAATACTCAGTCTGATATTTAAGCCCTTCTCAATATTTTTTATCCACTGAACAGCTTATTGTCAACTATTTGTTTACTTTGTTCACTTGATTTCACACTTCTCCACATATCTTGGAAGCCATACCTTTCATTAACAGCTTCGGAGTGCCGAATGCCTAATCAATACAAGCAGCACAATTCCTGGGACTTTGCTGAGGATATGATTTACGCCACCAACATTCTGGTCTCCTTTCCTTCCAAGCAGCTGGACCTCCCCAAGTATCCAGATAGGGTGTACTAACCCCCTTTTCAGTACCCAGATGATTTCCAAATAAGATGCCAACATTGCTTTTCCATTGACAATCTGGCCTGCTTTTCCTGGTGAATGGAGCCACATAGAGTCCACATCTTTGTGCCATGTCAACAGCTGGGGAAAATCAGCTTAGGTCCACAGATCCCAGAAAAGCTCCTAATTTCCAGACCAAACCAACTCAAAACTAAGTAAAATCTTTCAGGTTTAAGCTGCATTCCTGAACTAACCCTGTCACATATTCTTAATAAAACAATAGAGATCTTAAAAGTGATATGTTTATCAATATTATACAGAACATGCTTCCAGTGGCTCTACTTGTAAAATGATGTAGTGATTACTGAACAGGAGGAAGCAAATAGCAGATGAAGAATACAGTCCTTTCTTCAGTTAACTTCTAAGTTACATGAAGACAATTTCTTCTGTAGTTTATTTGAAATTTTTTTATAATCATGTCACGCAAACTTACACCAACCTGTGTTTTGTTATTTTGCATTTTGCCACACAGTTCATTTTATCCTTTTCTGAGTGCTCACTATCCTCAAGATATTACTCATGTAATATAATTATTCCAGAAAGCACCGTTTGACTGGATAGCCCAAACTCTGAAGAGATTTAGATAAAAACCTTGAAAAATTAATAAACTATCCATACAAATTCAAATTCCCTCATTCAATAAAGAAATAATATAATTAATATATTTTGTAATGAATATGTGAGCACAGTCAAATTGAAACATTCTTATAAATAATTTGCCTACCCTTCTGCCCAGTTGTAAGAACTGGCAATGTTTCTTGCAATTATGTAGAGTAGAAATCTGTCAGTAGCACTGCATTTTTTTTTTCCCAAGAATAAGCAAATAAGATTATCCTGCCTATGGACAATACAAGAAACAAGAAAGGCAACAGAGAAATCTCATCAATTCTGCCTCTGAAAAGGTAAAAATATGGAGATTTTAAGGCTAGGCTTTAAAAAAAGAAACAAAACCGACCAAATCAAAAGAAAAAAAAAAAAAAAAGGAAGATCATGGTAGTGTTGACTTAATAAGAATAAAATATGCTTTTGTTTTAAAAACAGGTTAAATTGTGGTATTAGATGCTGTCAAGGATTTTGATCTTTTTCAGTGTTCAAGGAATTGGAATAAAAAAATAAAATAAAAATCAAGCTGTCAATTTTTTTCTGTAAATATCAAACTGATGACTGCTCAGAGAAAAACATAAGGTAACCACCTTGCTTGAAGGCACCTTTATTTCTTATAATATGTCAGCTTCTTCTGACATTTCATAGAAAAATACTGAATATTAAAAAATTTGCCTGAAAATTTACCTCTTCTGGGACATCAATTTGAAGGATAGTCTGCAATAATGAATTAGTTACTGGGAAATATTTGAGACTGACATACATAATTTATTCTGTAAAGTCACACAATAAAAGTTAAAAAAAATATTTTCATAACACATAAAAAAATGCTTTAGAAAGATGAGCAAATAGGCAGAGTAGACCCTGCATTCTTAAGACTCAAGGAAAATTGTTGCAATTTCTATGAATCTCATGCATCCAGGACAAAAATTCTGAAAATAAGGCACAAAATAACAAATAGTATTCTCTGTTACTTGAGATAATTAAGTAGCAGCAAACTTTACAATCTATGTGTGATAAATATCTGACTATTCCAGTGATGGTAATTGTAAAATAATCCAGCAATACACTGATTCTCAATAGATCAGTATCACCTTTAAACCCTCTCCCTTTTGACCAGCTGTTAATTGTTTTTATATAGACAAGCACATCCATATCCATAGGCTTTACTACTTAAGAGGTGAAGCCATAACCCAAAAAACCCCCAACTTCCACCTTGGTTGCTTCGAAATTAATAGAAAGATGTACAATGGATGACAACACAGGGTGTAGAATTCAACACAATAGAATTGATCTAAGTTGTTACTTTCAAATAAAACACTATGAAAAAAAAAGGCAGACAGGTTTTCTTATCAACTTTTCATCAGTCTTTTTTTAAGCAATCCTTTTGACTGCATATTTTTCTGAGAAAGACTTTTCCCCAGAGCTGAAAGTTCGAGCACACTGACAATGCTTGGAAGCCAAAAGAGAGGGGATCCACAAAAGCCACTGAAAGAGATTTCTCAGTATCTGATTGGGGAAATTAATTTTATGACTCGCTAACTGATAAACTATAAATTGCCGCAAGGTTGAGAAGAATGAAAATTTCTTGTTCCAAATAGATGAACAGAGGACATGAAAAGTATTGTGCAATTGGTGTTCATTCTATCTCCAAAATCTAATTCACTGTTGTATTGAGAACTCAATAGCTTTCAAGGTATCTGTCTTTAAAAAAAAAAAAAAAAAATTTTACTTTCTCAAAAGGAAAAAAACCCTACATATGTAAATTAGATCTGACACTAGTACACTGAAAATATTCTATTTTATACATAGATTTAATTATCACCCAAGCAGACAAAAAGAAAGCATTCTCTAGCATGCATGAGAGAAATAAGAGTACATATACTCCTTTCCAAAACCAAAGTTTGTCACAGCACCACCATCCTCAAAATAGTCTCAGACTTCAAAATCAAGGAACTAATTACTGGCATGTTTTTTGTAGTGAAGAAAAAAAGCAGTAATGACAACATCCATGGAGAAAAAGAGAAGGCATGCAAGAAAGATTTTTAAGTATTATCAGCCAATGTACTTTATGTGAAACAAAGCTAAAAACAAAGTTGGGGTTTTTTTACATTTTTTAAAGAAGGTTACAGACACCAAGAAGAAAATGTTAGAAAGATGCAAAAGAGGTACACTGGGGGGAGGGTGGAAAGAGAGATTTAACGTACAGCAGAACACTGAAGTCAATAGAAATAGCATCTGAAACTGTCAGAAGAAAAAAGTTGTATAATTTGTAGTATCTTCAGCAGAAAACTCATACAAATTACTGTGGGACCACTGGCACAAGTCTGCCTGTTATGACATCAATTGAGTTTTCAAATGTGTTCTGTGTGTATTTCTATACAGATGTTTAGGCAGTGCTATTTCTGAGTTCATGTGCTGATCTCCGACTATGATCTTGCAAAGAGTTATTGCTGATCCCGTTCAAGCCAATGCAATCAGACAGTCAAGTTTTTCTCTCTGTTCTCCCCTTGTTGCTTATCTTCGCCTCAAATCACTGCTGACATCATTCAGGTACTTTATTTGCTACAGATTTTGGAATAGACCTTTAAAACTTGCACCGAGCTCAGATGATTATACAATTTTAAGTTCATTATGCAGGACAAGTTTGTTACACCTAACATGTCAGAAATGTATTTTATGACACTGCCTGAAAGGTTGAGCATATGCTATATTTTTAAGATTATGTATAGAACTTCATAAATCAAACGTGTGAGTGGAACTTTTATTCTCAGTAGTACACAAGCATATATTTTTGTAACGATATTTTTACCAAACGTATCTGAACATCCTGCTGACACAGTATTTCAAGGGAGTCCAGTGAGGCAAACAATGTGACAGTAAAAAGAATGTGGAATTTATGTCAGAGCAAATAACCGATGTAGCAGATAACAAAATCTAATGCAAATATAGCTTTTACCAAAGTGGAAGTAGCATGAGAGTGCTAGTGTCTCAAAGTCAGTGTGATTCAGAAAGTGTTTACAGTCACTTCACTGTGCCATTCATGGCAAGTAATGAGCCATGACAATGTACTGTGATATATGAAGATATTTAGAAGACTCATAAGGATTGTTTGGAGTAAGAATAGCTTTATAAACTGGTTTATATTGTCAGCTGAAATACTTCTGAATCTGAAACTTCTTTAGCATTATTATACTTGCAAGATTATTGGAAGAGAAGAAACTATCCTCATCAGTTGTTCTTGTTTAAGTCTTAATCATGCAAGATTACAGAGAGGGTGCTTTTGTTGTAGGCACTGCTACTATAATTCAGATTGAATATAATTTTGGAAAAGCTCTCTCTTTTTTCACTATTGATATTCAGAGTGAGAAACATTTGGACCCATTCTTTACTTTTTATTTTTTTTGTCACAATGATTAATCACACAGGACTTGTATCCAATTCATACCCCAAAAATCTCAAAACCATTCCAGAATTACAGTAAGTAGATCTATCCTAGATTAAAAAAAAGACAGGATGTACTTTTTCCCCATGACACACTTTTGCCACTTGATTTCATATTGGAAAGAGTGAATAGTATTGTTCATTCGGGTCCTGATGTAAAGTTATTTTACTATCAGCTGTAACAAGAAATTTGGAAAAAGATGTCACAGGAGAGACATTATATTATCTCTACCTCTGATTTTTAGCACAAGGTTTTAAAATTGATCCCCACATCTCAGTCTAACAATTTCTAATTTACAGAACTATTTCACAATATGCCTGAATCTGAAAGAATAAAACCAATATGTTTGGGTTTTTTTTTTTTTTCTTCCACCCACAGGAAATGCCCCTTCTTGAACTTCTGTGTGAAAAGAATTATTCCTCTCAAATGCAAGCTCTGTTATTCATAGAGCTCTAAACAAAACTCCACTTCGAAGAGTCCCTTGGTGTCAGTCAATGGGAACTTAGCAAGATCAAAACAAGCAGGATTTGGCACTGAACTTCACTGCCAATGTATTTTCCCCTTGCTCACTGTTTTTAAACGGTCATAAAAGCAAAATTCTAATTTTAACAAACCTTCACACACTTCTCCAAAACATTTGGTTTAGTAACTTTGGTTTTCAATAAATAAGACTTAAGCCAAAACAATTTATTATACAAGTTATTATCAGATACCAAATCTCTCATACAAATTGCAACAGGAAGGAATTTCTCTGACTCCCTTTGATATTGCAGATGCCTCTGAGTCTCCCTATCCTAGAAAACATGTGAACTATACCTTCAGCAAAATACGAGTTTAACTTTTCTTCCCTGATATTGATTTATTTTATTTTCTGTTGGGATTCCTGAATCTGGTATTATTTTTCACTACTGGATTGCATAAGAAGTTAAGTTCAAAAATTAAATATAAGGTTGAAAAGTGCAATCTATCATAATCATATGTGTTGAACTAATTTTATTTCAACAGATGTCTTCTTTTTTATCTCAACTCTGAAAAGCAAAATAAAAAACCTCTAGATTTTCTTACAAGGGAACAAATGTCACACCCGCTTAGAAACATTTGCACCTTTGCAAATAGTATTTTCTATGTGCTTTGTGGACCATTAAGATGATCTACGTTATGAACTGAAAGGATTGCTATTCAGAAAGCTCAGTCCCTGTGCTCTTTACGGTGCCAGAACACTCAAAGTTAACTGGTGACTGAAGTCTCACAGTAACAACTGACATTTCATTTAACCTTTTTTACTAAAACAGTTATCTCTGTGAATCACTCATGCCACATGGAAACAAAGCTTCACCTTGATACTGAAACCTGAGCCTAAATATTCTACAACTGGCACTTTATGGATAATACCTCTGAGCTGTACAATCTGTTGGGAGTATCAAGTGTGTGGCATCAATTCACAACCAGCATGCACAGTCTGGTGAAAAAGGCAGCTAAAGCCCACTACTTTATTTTATAATAAGATATGTGAAAACAGGGAAAAATCACCCTGGGGAAAAAAAAAAAAAAAAAAAAAAGTTCTTTAGTGAAAACTTTAGGCAAAACTTGATAATACTAGAATTACTTTGTGATTTTTCTCAACCATAAAGCTGACCAGAAACTACTTGAATCTTCCACAGTCCCTCTCTGATTTCAAGTCAGTATCAAATACTGTGAATGTGTATGAGAGCAGAACAAGGTTGGTCTCCCTGCTTGGGGAATCACACTTGTTTCATTTTAATTAAGGAATACTTTGCCCAAGCTCCCCAGGCTAATACAAGTCTAATTGAAGTCAATACTAAGTCCAGTATGTTGCCATATGTTCAATCTAAATTCACATCCTAAGCTCACCTCGAGCAGATGAGAATACTATGGATGGACTTAATAGACCTTGCAAAGGGATGTGAACAGTTCACACCCCTTGAGATGTCCAACAACCAGCACCAACAGAATGTGCTGAAAATAGAAAAGAAAGCATCAGGAGTCAGCTTCAGTCAGTGAGTTCAGTATGTGCTCCTCTGTGTGGGTTAACTCAAAGTCTCTGCATTTGCTTACAGTGATGCTCTCTGTTCAACCTTTGTTCTCTCCTTCCCCAACAAAGAACACCTCAAAATCCCAACTGCTGAGGCCACACATTTCTTCATCTGGGCTTCTGGATAGGGAGAGGTTAATTGCCTCTAACACACAAAATCCAGTAAATCAAGAATTAGCAAAGTCTTCTCACTTTAAAAGAAAAAGACACAAGGGAGAAGAGGAACCTGAGATTACCAAAAAAAGCACAGAAGTTATGGGTTTAATCCCTCCCTGAGTAGGGCTGCTTATCAAAGAAAGGCTTTACAGGGCTTAGACAGTTGAGAGAGGGTGATGAAGGTACAAATCTGCACTGGTTTCAAGCTGTCAACCCTAGAATCTAATTCAAATTTAATAGTGGTTTAAAGATTAGAAGAGGTTGACATCATCATTCCTCAATAACCTTAACCTCTGGAGCTTTCAAAAGACTAGACAGTGAATTGAATTATGAGACTTTCACCTTAGAGACTTGGGTACAAAGGTAAGAACCAGTTGCTTAAAAGGTACCTAATGAGACCAGTAACATAGTTTTGGTCTCCAGTGTGCTCTAATGCCCCTCACACATTCTCTGCATTTCCCTACTTTTTCTCATTGTGTTTCCCCTGCCCTCCAGCCAATTTGAAGTGAAAATTTAAGTGGTCAGGAGTGTCTGACATCTAATTAATCCTCCTTGTGTTGGATGTTCATGGCTGTCAGCAATTTTGGAGCAGTGTTAGCTGTGGAAAACAAAGCTACGAATTAAAGATGGTCTTAAGAGCATCCTAGATTTGAACAGTCTTGAAGGAAGGGCTTGGAATCTAAAGTGGGATCCAGACAAGAAACTTGCAGGGGACCATTATCTTACTAGTAATCTCTGTCAAACATCTCAAATTCAATCTGAAGATTTCTTAAGCAGAAAATGGAGCAGAAAAGGAAGATTTTTCTAAATATAAGTTTCTTGTTCTGTCTTATACTTCTCTGACAGTACCTGTTACCACGATGCTGATCAAAAGCCAGGTGAAGTAGCACATAAATCATCTGCAGCCATTTATACAGTCATGAAGTCTTACAGCTAAATAAACACATCTCATTTACAACTCTTCAAACACAACTGTAGGACCTATGATGACATTTCTAATTATGTCATACATTTACTTGATTAAATAAAAACTTGTCCAAAAACAGTACATGCTTTATTATTTGTTAAAGAATATTTTGTTAAATATATCTTGTTAAAATATACTTGCATATTTAAATACTGTTAAGGAAGCACAAATGAATGAGTTGGTCAAAAGCATTGTTACGACACAGAGTGAATGTCTGGAGAATACGTGAAATCCTGACATTAAGGCTCAGATCTAGCACACTGTTCAAGAGACAACTTACAGTGAATTATTTCATGGAATCTGTGGCCAGCTGGCAAAGAAGTCATTGCTATAAAGACAGGATAAATCAGTGATAATGATATCCAACAACTTATACAGTCCACATGGTCAAGTGTTTGGTTCTATTTACATTTTGGTCACCTTTCTAAAGTGAGCCTAAAAGAAACCCTCCATTGTCTATATTTAATATTTTCTTTATCTATTCATCCTCACCTTTTAAAAATAAAAGTATAAGTAAAAATTTACTTGTAATGATTATTTTTTCCCCATAATGAAAGAAACCATTTCATGAAGATATGACACATTTTCTGTCCTAAATAGAATTGTTTTCTAAGTTTACTAAAAACTGAGTGGTTTTAATAATTCTGCAGTTTTTGACATATATATTTTTAAGTGGCTGTGGATGCACATAAAGCTACTCTTTCAAGATCATCTTATTTTGCCATACATAAGAAATGCAAAGGAAGTTACTGTGAATTTTTAATAACTCTGAACACACTGTCTCCAGAGTACATCAAAACGACTAACTCAGATACTTAGTAACTGTGTAATACTGTCAATAAATCAGATACCATAATGAATATTTGCAAATCTTATTATTCTGCTTCAAGTTTAAAAAGAAAATAACTTATATATTTAATGTGTCTATTCTTTATGTCCTAGTGCACATACAAATGCATATTTCCCAATGGTTCCAAAACCTCACATGAGTTTTCCTGAAATGCATATCTAGTCTTACAGAAAAACAACAAACAAACAAACCCCAAACAAACTAAAAACAACACCAAAAAAACAAACCTAACAAACAAAAAAACCAAACCAAAAAACCAACACAAAATAAACCACACAAAACAAAACCAAAAACAACCTGCCCAGTATCTGAAAGTGCTGGACAATCTGCATGAGAAATTCTAGTCACTCTGTTCATTATGCAAATGTAACCATGAAAATCAAGAGGTTTGTAGGAACTGAGTATTGTTGGCAATACTAAGTAGGATCATATTTAAACAAGTGCACTCCACTTCCATACTTCAGAGTTCTTAGCAAAAACAAAAGTGCCAAACAAACCAACCCTTGGGTCTTTACGATTGCAATACAAAAAGCTTGGATCTGGTTATCAAATGCCTGGTACCAGTACTGGGCATGTACCACACTGGGTTCCCAAAGTAATAAGCAGAAAGAGAGAAAGCATAAGGAAAATAAAGGTGAGAGGGTGAGATATCTAAGGTTATTTCAAATCTTTGTTGGCGTGAAGTTTTGGAGGTGCCAGTCTCTCCGCTACTTACAAGGAAGGCAAAAGGTATTTGAGATTAAGCGCTTTCAGTAGGTGAGATGAATCCAGCCCTAAGTACACATTCAAACATAATTTAGCAGCCCTGGTCATTGTTTCTCACATCACTAGAAATGCCCTGTCTGTTCTTTGGGTTCCCCTCTAAAAACTGCTTTTCCCAAGACCTCACACTGAAGACACTGCCAATCTCACCTGGCTTCTATCTAGGGCGATGGATGCAAAGGGGAAAAAAAAAGAAAAGGCATAAAAAAAAAAAGGTCTCTACTGTTTTACCAAATTAATTTTAGAAAAGAACTATGTCAATAACACTTACGGATATGAAGCTAGTGAGAAGAGCACTTTCAATTCCTGAAGACTTCAGGAGAGACTGATAACATTTGCCCTTCACAATTCAGACTTCAGACTTCTCAAGACCTAGAATAACTCTCTAGCCTATTAGTAAGCTAAATATACCCAGGGAACAAACACGTATAATATATCAGTCTTTTGTCAGAGATAACAGCCTGCATTGCTTTGATATGAAGAGCACAGAGATCAGTTGTGAAGAATATAAAACAGCTGAATTCAGAAAGAACGCTCTCTATTAGGATGTTTTTATTATTTTTTATCTTTTATTCGATGTAACATCACAAGTTAGAAAAAGGAGTAACAGTAGAATTATTCAAAATGGAAACTTAAGACATTCTATATCCCATTTCTCATATAGATGGATATTTCATATTAGTACAGACCTATCACATTAGTATTAGTTAGAGGTGCATTGGATGACACTTCAAGAGAAAATATGAATAAATAGAACTACTATTCTTACAGATTCTAGTTATTTTTGATAAAGAAAATAAATTTGAAGCCCCAAAATTCAGCCCAGAGACGTAGGTACTAGGCATATAGTAAGAAAAAAACCTCAAGAATTGCATGTTGAGTAACTGCAAAAACAACCAAATATTCCGAACTCCATATGTTTTTCCCATGTACAGCTGGCTTTACTCTTGTTTGCTGTATTTAATTATGTTCCACTTCATATAGTTGCACTCATAATAATAGTTCCAGAAGAAGAAGAAAAAGAAAGGGAAGGAAAAATTGAGCATCTAATAAAACTTCTGTTTTCTTAAAGCCATATTTTAGGCACATAAGTAAAACTACAGCCAAACTAAATGGTCAGCTCTAATAATCTGCTGGGAGCAAGACTCATTCAAATCCACATAACATCTTGACAAAAGCTATCGCTGGGTAGGTCATTCAATTCACAGGACCTTTCAACTCCATTGAAAATTTCAGAGGGAAAGAAAACAAAATACATCAAAGTCTTTGTATTTAGTATATAGACCTTTTTGCCAGTTCAAGTTTAAGACCTTTTTAAAAATGCAGTGTCAGCAGCATAGCTTTTAAAGGTAAAATGAGGCCTTTAAAGCAAATATCCCACTGTGCATTCTACCACTGTGCTGCCTGTGGAGTGTAAAAAACAAGGGCAAAGATGGGACTGAAAATCTCAAACACTCTCTTACAATGGCTTTCATCTTCTCTTCCAAATCTGTAACCTTTGAAGACAGAAGGAAATGCAGTTAATGTGTTTACAAATAGGCTGGAACCTGCTATGTTTTTAAATGAAACTCACAAAGGGCACAAACATCCACTGGAATCTCATTATGTTATTTAAAGGGACACTTTCATGGCTGGCAGACCCCCAGTTTGACCGCTCTAATTTCATCTGTTTGAATGGTTCATGCACTTTCGCAGATTCTTTTAATGATTCACCGCTTCTCTCTCTCAAAAAGGAAAACAATTAAAAATGTCACTGATATATGATAATACCAGAAGGACACCCGTCTGTGACGTTACAAATCCATCCTTATCCTTCATCTTTTGCGGGGAAAATACTGAAAATTCAGTAAGAAAATATCGTCACCTTGCACATTTATTAATACAGTCTTTCATAAATGCTGAATAAGCAACAAAGAAACAAAACCAGTTGTTCAAAACTCATAAGAAACTCTGAAACAAGCCAATATGCCCAAATGGTAGAAGAAAATATATTTTGTGAAGATAATAACTGTAGATAGAATCCTTCAGCACAACCTGAAAATAGACTCTGAAAGGCTGCAAATACTAAGCAGCATAGAGTAGCCTGGCAAGTTTCTTTAATAAATGCTCTGCAGAAATAAAAAAGGAGCAGTAGCAGGAACAAAACTTCAGAAACAAATGTAATTTCATATTATTATATACACTGGATGTCATATACAAACACCGTTTAAATAAAAGGCAATGAAATTATATTGCTATTTGCTTCATAAGTCTTACTTTCCTGTTCAGAAGTATAAAAATCTGTACAGTAACTTTTTTTGAATCTTATCTGATTTTTTCATAGCCTACTTTTCAACTTGAGTGTTAAGTTCTGAATTTTTCAATTTTTTTACAGAACCTTAATAGGACAGTTTTGACCAACAACAGTTAAACAAAAATTTGTCTGCCATTATCTCTGCTGTTTGAAGATTTACATTCCAGTAATATTAAAACCTGCCACTGTCTTATTGTCTTTTAAATAATACACCAGACACTTCAGTGGAAATATTTGCTTTTATCTAATTTAGGAGCAGAAAGGTCAATAGTAAGATACCTGCGTAACTGAAAACATTACTGTTGGAACTTGATATATCCTCCATGTAATGCTTCATGTAAAGTAGTTCCTCATAAATGCTCTCTAATTCTTGCGAAACACTGCCCATTTTCTACACTTCATTTTATCTATGACTTTTGTAGCAATAGATAATGGATAGATAATAATGTCAGAATAACATATTCAAATGTGTTTTATCTAGCAATATACAAAACTAGCACAACATATCATTTGTGGCTAAAATAAGAGACTGTAGTTTACAGGACATCTAACATGCTTTTGGGCAATAGAACTGGAGCCACGTGGTACTTTTGCATCACTCTAGCTGTTATTTTTTATAAGTCCCCGTACATCCTCATAAAATTATGATCCCACTATATGCTAATCCTTCCTTCCAATCCTACATTTTTCTTAACAAATGCAGCTAAACCTGTGCCCATCACCACAGGTAAATTCATATGCTTACATATGCAGTCAATCATATTAGTGGATTTTAGGAATTTCCATCTCACTAAAGCACGCAGGAGTTGAACTTTGTGAAGGCTCTGTGATTACACAAAGAAAAAAAACCAAAACAACAAACCAAGTCTATATAGGTCAAACGTAGTAACATTTTGTGGGAAAAGAATAGCAACCAAGAGGAATGCTGTCTTGCCCTGGGATATTTAAAGAGCAGCTAATTAATTCTGGAATTCATAAACACCAACATTATGATATTCACTCTTAAGGTATTAATAGTAATGTCATCCAGACACACAGATTCAAAAAGAAATTATTATTCTCTCAGGAGAACGGAAACTAAGTTTTTTGCAATCCCTCTATTAGTGAGATTTAAACTGTTCCTTGAGATTATATTTCCAAGACATAGTTCCACACCACCACAATTTGAACTACAAGAAAGCTCATATCAAAGGATAACGGTGGCAAGATTCAGATTCATCCTTCGTCTCAGAAGCAATGGCAGTATTTGGAATTTCTACCTCTTATCACAGACTTTGAACCAGCTTTTTTAAACCAGATTTTTCTGCACTACAGCTGTTTATTGACAGTTCTCAACTGAATGTAGTAGCAGTTTAATATGTACCCAAAGGTGAATTTAGTAGTGTGGGCTAATTGTAAATTCATCTAGCTTTACTTTCTGGATGACCTGTAAGCTAATCTAAGGTTAAAATGTCATACAATAAAATCTGAGAAGACCAAAATCTCTGTTACCATTAAAAACACTTTGAAGAATTAACCTAAATATAAGATTTATTTTTTTTTTATGGTATGCTTTATTTATGAGCTTGAGTTTACAAAATCTTTGCTATAGGGCACTGTACAACCTAATGACTTAAGTATACTGTGTCAGAAGTGACCCAGGGAAATCTCTGGCTGAACTGCAGAAAGGGTTATTGCATACATGGCCTATGAAAAGCCACTGGAGACTGGCAAAGGATAGCAATTCAGTTTCCTGAATCTAAAAAGCCATAAATTATCTTCAGTGCTCTCAGTGGCCAAAGGCAAAGAATGCAAATAATGACTGCAGTTTTAAAGATGTTTCAGAGTTCTAACTTTTTCAATAAAAGCAACTCTTTTTGGGCTCTCAACATTGCTATTCAGGTTGGACCTACAAAATATTATTTCCTAACCCATAGAAAGTATGCCAGTTAGCAAAAGAAAAAGTTGCTCCAATTAGATGACACCAAGAGATTTCAAACAAAACAAGCCTCAATATCTAGTCCGCATCAATAATGCAGTGGTTGCACCGTTCAGCTTTGTTGGAAGACACAAACTTGTGTTCCTGTTCTGGCTATTTAGGTCTAACACTTGGGGCAGGGTAGATTCTCTCTAAGCTGGTTGCAATTAATGAACCGTTATGCAAGATGTAAAATGTTACAAGTTTTGCAAAATATACATCTCAGAGAAAAGCTCCATATGAGAACCAAATTTATCTGACTGCTCAGTTCTTCCTGGATGAAGTTCACTTTTCCACATCCCTCTCAAGTCTTGTTCCTGCAAACATGGTCCCACTGCCTAATTCAAGTCAGTGCTGAAATTCATTGTAATATTTATGGAGCCAGTTCAGCTCACTAACTCAGCAGAAAACTATTCACAGGGTGGGTGTTTTTCTTCTAGGTTAGTATTTCACATTTTTCATTAGTTGGTAGAAGGTAAAGATAATTTCTTGAATTAGTTTTCATTATCTTTAGAGATGCTTCAACCTGCTAGGAATAACTTAGCAAAGAAAATTTGATTATACATTTTGAATATTTCTTTGAGCAAGTGATCTACGGTTTATTGCCTCAGTTGCATTAATTTGTGACTATGAAGAATCTGTATTGCACTTAAGATGCAAACACCAATCTTAGAGTATACTTCTGAGTATGAACTTTTCCCGTGTTAACATTGGAAACAAAAAAGTAAGGGAGGATGGAAGTAATGGTTATAAAATTAAGATGCCACAGATAAGATCATCCTTTTTTTTCTGTTGAGAAGGGGTCAGAGAAGCATAAAACACCCACAAGACATGAAGAAAGCTGGGACTTCCTTTATAAGTGAGTTCATAGGACTGGTCACCTTGAGCTTTCAAGGACCAGAGCCATCAGTGCTAATCAAAATGTCATCATTTCAGTGGTATCACATACTGGGAGGCCAATTAGGATAAGTTCATTAAGTTCACATTTTGTATGTGTAATGATTATTACTGATAAGGGTAAAGAACTAACTGTTGTATTGCCAATCCAGTAGAGAGTTAAGTCTGAAATTTGAAACCGCACTGACCTGTCTTTCAAACATTTCTGTCACAGCAATCCCTGATCCCTAACTCATCTACACACTTGGTTATATTCAGTTGCTACGGAGGGACTCCGTCAGAAAACTGCTGCCTGGTTATCCTTAAAGGATACAACTCCCCTGGGAGGCCAAGTCCTCTGTGGCACCATAGCTTCCCTCTAGTCCTTGGTCTGCCTGCACAACGCACAGAAGAAAGTGCAGGAGCAGCTACAAATCAGTGCTTAGCTCTGCAGCTAGAAAGAAGGCAGCAAAAGCATAAGCATTGTACTGATGGCACGAGACTTGACAAGTCTGCATTCGTCTATTATAAACAAAAATCTTTGCAAGTGTATCTGAAAGCTCTAGCAATCTCCAGTACTACAACGACTGCTTTACCATTGAAGTGGCCAAAAAGGGTCCTGTAATACTGTAAAAAAGTGGCAGCCACAGTACAATGTTTGCATGTCTTTATCACTGAGGATCTGTAACAATTTAGATATACATATATATAGGTGTATATATATGTACCTTTATACAAGTATTTTAACTAGCTATTAAACAAGATTGCTTTCTACAGCAGCAATTTCTGTACTTCGATTGAAAGTGATGCAAGCTTCAAAACTCTTGTTGAGTTCACAGGGCCATGGTCTCTCCACTGGGACTTCCTAAAATGCTTTTTGCTGTTAGTAGATACCATTAAGTTGGCTGACTACATATGTACATTGTCTTATTATTCAGTATTGGTATTCTGCTGTGCATTATAAACCCTGAAGTATTAGTCAGAAATGGTTACAGAGCAACCATGGCAACATACAAATAAAACATGAAAGAAGAAATATTTTTATTTTAATTTTTATATTAAAATCAAATTAATTTGAATACCATTCTGGCTTATAGGATAATAAAATACAAGAGAAATTAATTACTAGCAGAAATAAATATTTATAATGCACGCACCATGATAACAACAATAAATGAAAAAGTCTCTTAGTGGAAGTGCTTGCCCTAAAGGCCAAGAGATATGCCAACCTAATAACCTCACCAGGGGTTATGAAAGATTTGCACATTGCTTGACAGCCTAAGGTAAAGTCTTATGGTAGCTCTTCAAGTGGATAAAGGGAAATGGAATGCATTGCAAAGAGGTACCGTTTATCTAAATCAATGGAGACATTTCCTATTGCATTGACCTTCACTACATCTTGAGGAGTATAAAAAGCATTAAGGAACATTTTAAAAACACCCAGGGGTTTTCTTTATCTAGGTTTTCTCCCTGATCAAATAAACTGAAACTCTTTATTATAGATATTTCCCATATTTCAAGTTAATGTACATTCCTCTGCAACATAGCCACCTAAATAATCTTAACACTTCATGAGGGCCCCGACAGTCTCCCAGAAATGTCATATTCCTCCCTCAATGAACATCCCTCAGAACGATAGCTTTGCAATGTCCCTTTACACTGACACTAAATGAAATGATTATCCTTAAGATGACCAGGATCAAGCAACGAAATGGGAGGATCAATGTTTAACATCAACACAAGTACTGAAGAGTAGAAAACCATGAAAGTGTGTAAACTGATATTGTATATGGGATAGAGTTTACCTGCATCTGTTCTCTTATTCCAGTGTTTATAAGAAATAATATTACTGACAGAAGGGCCAACTCTGTTATCTAAGATAACAGTAAATTGTTCACTCAGCTCTTTCCTCATGAAGACTCTGAAGTAAATCAGACAACAATAACATAAGCAGCTAAGCCTAGGAGCAGATCTTCAGTAAGACAAAGCAGGCATGGTTTAGAAGCTATATTTCACCTTAGCACAACTAAATCACTGCTCATTCAATTAATCCTAATTTATAGTGGTGTTCGTGATCAGAGAACAGTATGGAGAAATGAAATATAAAGACATATTGCACTTAGAATCTTTACACAGTTTTGTGCTCTCAACTGTTTAATGTTTTAACTTGTGAACTAGGTTTTCATGCCAGGAGAAAATGATAGAAGCAAGCTCTGCACCAGGCTGTAATAGTATTTCACCCATAGAATTCTTGGAAGTCCTAAGGATATAAAAACCTCTACAAAATTAGCAAGGCTTAATAAAATTGTAAGAATGACAAAATAAAGATTATGGAAAACAAAAGGTTGAATTTGAGTTATTTCTTTATCTGTGTTCTCTTTTTTTTTTTTCCACTCAACACTTCTGCCATGATAATTTTCTGCTTGCATCTCAGTTTGAATCTTCCCATACTTCCCTTTGCTTTCTTCATAAACTCTAATTTTTATTTATCTAAACATCTAGTTCCATTTCCTATATATTTTTCTAATTTCTCAACAAATAAATGTTTGATTTTAAGCAGAAAACTGGCCAAAAGTCTAAAAGTAAGTTGACACATTTCATTTAAATAATACAATGAATTGTGCCTTTCCTTTAATACCATGGGAGTGATATTATATCAAAAGGAAACTTTGTCAAGCATAATTCCAAGCTCACTAAATTATTTTAATAAATAAATTATCAAACTTACACACACTCTTTACAATTTCAGGTTCAATACATCTGAGTTTATGAGTTTCTGCATACCATTAGTAACTTCTGCACTACTCCACTGTGTAATACTTCCCTTAGTTCTGTACAGTTATTCTTCACTCTTCAGCCATTTTTCCTTATTACACTTCCAAAGCAGCAGATATATTTCTGAGAAGTGTGAAAGATACATGTTTTTCTTCTTCATAACTAAACTGCAGAGAGCAATTATAATAATCACTCAGATCATAAGATTATTCCATAAAGCTTGACGACAACAGCACAGAACAGAGGCAAGATAAACATAGTAATCAAAAAAATTTTTTTGAAGTCATTGATCAGAATTATCCAAAATACACTGCCTTAAGATTTGTCACAGGAATTCTCATTCTATATCCATAACTAACAAAACAGCTGCTTTTAAAATTCAGGGTAAAGAATTGTGTTCCTTTCCTGAGTCCTCAGCATCTTGTCTTTAAATACAGTGCACGGAGGAGGAACTTGGGTTTTATCCTCTCCTCTTTTCAAAATTAATGCGAGCCATATAAAGTGCCTGACATCAATAATCATTCCTTTATATTTAAAATATATGTAGCTAGAACAAATGTATGACTCAAGTTGGCCACGTTCCATGGGTGCGTTACTGTACCTGAATCGTTCCGCAGCACTCCACCTTTTGTACATATTGCATGCTTTAAAGCTGTCGAGGGTAGCAGATAAATCTGGGCAATCATGTATTTTGTAATGATTTCTCCTGACATTCTCAATTACATTTTGGAGAGCCTTGAGTACAACATTTCCAGCAGTACTCTCAACCGATAGCATAAATTTTGTTAAACTGCAAGAGTGCTGTGCAAGATTTATTAGCTGAGCAGTTAACTCTGGTAATGCCATCAAAAGCACGAAGTGAAATTGGATCAGATTTCACCAGCAGTAATTAATTTGTTATTTTGAAGGGAAATACTAAGAGCCCAGCTACAAACAAAGATTAAATTCATACAATCACAGCACAGAAATATTTCATTTCCTACAAATTACTGTAGAGGGCAAATCGTCATATAAGAAGGCTGCTATAAATATTATTAGAGGGCCTTGACAACAGTTTGGAAGTTAAAGAAGGTATGAAAGCCAGTGCTCTGAAACACCATCTAACAGCAGGTAAATTCCTACATACATAGATACTTGCTAGATACTACATGGAAATCTAGAGTGCTAGGGTGATGGGAAGTTAGTGGATTTTAATCTCTGTACGTAAAAGCTGACAAATTTTGAAAATTCAAACTAGCTTCGCTTTTGTTCTTTTTTTGTGGGGGGTGGGGGAGTATAGTTTAGTCAAAACAGAAAGTGTGGTGAGAAACAGTAGGTACATGAACTGACTTTTACAAGAGAAAACAGTACACAAACACATCATGCTGAACAACAAAATATATGCCTGAAACATGGAAAAAAAAAAAAAAAGTAACATTTAACCAAGAAAATATCTAGCCTAAATACAGTCTTTCCAGAAAAGTTTTCTCAACAACAAGAACAAAAGGTTCTCTCTCACCAACTCAATTGATTATCTAAAATATACATTCTCTACAATCTGCATTTTTTACTAATTTATAGATGTCTTTTTGATAAGTACTTTCAGTTCCACAGAAAACCAGAATCTAAACTAGAAAGCCTGAGGGGGAAAAAAAAAAAGAAAAAAAAAAAAAAAAGGAGGAACTCTACACCCCCATTAAGAATATCCTAGTGCCAACAAGTCCAGTTTAAGTCAGTCTCTGAGCACTTGCTGTGGAGTATCGAAAAAAGGATGTCTTGTGACAGAAAGATCAAAGTTTGGATTTGAAAGTTAAGCCTGAAATCCTTTTGCTTTGGTGTTCCCAACTATAAAAGAAGGATAATAGCATGTCCCTCCCACAAATTAGTTCTAGGATGATACGGGCATCTCGAGAGGTAATTGCATTACACAGGGATAAGCACGCTAGTTTTTTATTGCAAAAAATAAACTACATTTTGGTCCATAAAATAAGCAGATTGAGTTTTATGTTTGTACTGAAGATATTTTCAGACAACCATGGTCCCACTTTTTTTTTTAAAGCAGTGTATGTAGAATCAACCACAAAGGCAGACAGCCCATACATGGCCTTTCTGATGCAAACAATCTGTAAGTGCACTAAGTACCACTGCCATGAGAGAAGGGTAAGAAAAATTACTAAAAAGAGTACTGAGCGCGTGGAAGGGTTTTTAGCATAGTGTGTGGGTGTAATCAAACCAAACATGAAGAACAGAAGCAGCTCTCAGAGCCTGTGGATTGTTGACTATACATATTTTCCAAGTAGTGCTCACAAGTACATTTCTCTGACCCTTTTTCAAACCCTGCATTGTTTTTTCATTTTCTGTACTTCAATTCTTTTCATGTCTGATCTTCCACAGCTTATCCCTATTTCCCATTTATTAAATCCAGCTTATACTCTTTCTGCTTCCAGCTTCAGTTGAGTGGCTGTAGTGAACCCTGAATTACCCACAATTTTTCCCTCTGCCTTTCCCTTAGACTCTACTCATTGTTTTCCTGAGAACTGTAACTCATATTTAAAATTTGCAGGGTGTCAGCAGCTTCTCAAAGCTGTCTCTAATTTTTCTCCATCACTATACTGTAGTAGGCAGAATATCTCATCGAATGGAGGACTGTTTACGTACAAGAAAGATAATATTTTTGTGAGTCTAGTAGGGACACCCCATTTGAAGGAGATGAAATTTCCTCCCCATTGTAAACAGCTTGGATCTTGTGAGATTAAACCAATAAAAGTTACTGTTTTTTCATAGGACTTTGGTGATCTTATATAGAGAGTAACTGAATATGGTGACAAGTTGTCCACAGAGCGCACCCTGGGCTGCAGGAACAGAGCACTTCCTACATTCTGCTGAGTCGTTCCTCCCAGCAGCAGCAACTCATTAAAAAGAAGGTGGTGCAGATTCAGTACAGTGGAGGCCAGTAAACTACAAGCTGAAGTGGCAACTGCAGTAAGTGAATTTCAAAATGGAATATGCGGGGAAATGGAAAGTTCTAAAGCAATGTAATTGGATTTTAAAATGTTGTAAAACTTTTCCTACATCCATATCTGAGGAAATTTCTCCACCAAGCTCTACTCACTATCCAGTAATGTATGTTAACATCCATAATCCCTATCTTCAATGGCAGGAAATTACACTAATTTTCTTTATATTTGTTCTTTAAGGAGCACTTGGATAAAAATAATTGTAGCACTCTTCCTTGAGAAGTTCAGGTGTAGTGGCTAATTGATATAGATTTACCTTAGAAATTAATGTGCTTTCACAGTGATAATTCTGTTTTAACTGCATTTGTCTCAGACCATAAGCATGTTAACTTTTGGGACAGAGTTTTGTATTGTCTCATTCTTACTCAGCTTTACAAAAAAAAAAAGAAACAGCCACTGAAAGAAAATAAGAATTTTATAACAACTATTTTCAGGTTAATTGACTTAAATTCCATAACCAATACTTAATCTATATTTCCGTTGTATATTGTCATCAGCAACATGATTATGACTTACAGCATTTGACTATTTCTGTTGTTTCACCTGTTCGAGAATACCTGCAAATAATATTTTTGTGTTATTTGTTTGGGGTTTTTTTACAAGCAAAGGAAATTTATGAAAGATTAGTCTGTAACAATCCCCCCATCCTTGGCCAGATTTTGTTCTGGAAGAATGATATGCCCCAAGATATTACAGGAATCTGGGATATAATGGCAACAATTTAATTCATGCATGGAGTATTCATCAAGGAAATTAAGCACTGTTGTTTTCTTTATTTTAGTTTCACGGGTATGTTGTATGCTGAACACATGCTTTCTTTTTTACCAGGTATACTGAGAGAAGCACAGTAGACCATGTACCCAACACCCTGTTTTCTTTTCTTTTTCTCATTGAGTGAAACACCGTTTTCAGACAAGGAGTAGCTCTCTAAAAGCAGACCTAAAAAATTATTAAGGAAACATCATAGCAATTACACTTTTGTATCACTTCATTACAGATGAGAAATAGGTATCATATAGAAAACATTTCCTTGTGGAGTACTTGGAAAGATTAGGCACTATTGTGCATACTGAGACTAGAAAGAAGTTACTCCAAAAAGGAGTTAAGGGAGACTGCACGTAGTAAGAGCTCCCAGCACAATACAGTAGCCAAGATTTTCTTAGAAAGCCTAAAGGACCACCTGGAGCAGAAGTGGTATTGCCTCTGTAGACGGTATTTGCAATAATAAGACAATACCATACAATGGGCCTGGTTTGAATACGTACAATTCAGAAAATACATTAAAAAATTGAAAAAGATTCAGAAAGGAACCAGAAGGATGACTCAAGACCTACCTTCACTGAGGCACTGAATTATCTCAGTCCATAATCACTTCTTACAGTGAAGGTTTCTAGCATAACTTGGATCACAAGCAATGAACATCTAACAAGCTGAGATTTCTGATAGCTGAAGGCACTTTAACCTAGCAGGCAGTTATAACAAAATCCAGTGGCTATAAACTGACAGCTATGTAAGTCCAGAAAAAGAGGTGCACACTCTTGATAGAGAGAGGGAACACTAGAACAACTTTTCCAAGAACATAATTATCTGCACTTAATAGTTTCTGAATTGATTTTGAATGTCACGAATTCACGCCGTGAGGTATAAATTTGCTGCAGAAACAACTGTTTAAATTACAACAGAATGCAATTATGCAGAGATTGGACTAGGAAGAAGGTCAAATAATGTACAAGGTCATAATGGATTCCTCCTTGTAAATCTACTTGTTAGGCCTGTGTACTGTCTGTGAAATGTAAATATTAAAAATTATTCTTTCTTTTTTAAGAATTTAATGTCTACTTGCATAGCAAAATTAGAAAGCTGCAGAACATTCGTTACTCAGGTAGTATGCTATTAAGTACAATAAATAGAGGAAGTACAACAATTTCTTATGAACTTGACAGGAAAATGTTGTGAAGTCAATGCTGTACTGTTTTCTGATGGTAGTTTTCCAAACTATATTAGTACACACCTGCGGGAACCTCTGAAATTTCTTGTGGCAAAGGGATTGCCTACTTGTGGTTGTGTTTAAATGTTGTTTCCACTACCTTAGGACCATCTTCCTCACCAGACAAAATACCATTTACTCCTGTCAAATCAATTAGCCTCATTTTGTTTTGAGAACTTATAAGGGTTAACTCTGTATTGAAGCTCTTTAGTCAGGCATTATTATCCACTGTTCATCTGTATACCACCTAGCAGAGCAAGGCTCCCACCTAATTAGAGATCACTGCAAAAATATACATCGAAAGATAGCAAGTACAAAGAAAATATCAAAGCTAGACTCCTCCTACTTGTTTTAAATATCCTCTCCTGCTGACCTGGGTTTTGTAAACTGCTGAATATTTGTTAATGTTCTCACAAGAGGCCAAGAAATTTGAATACTGTAGTTCTTAAGTACCCCAAACATCACTGATCTGTTCGCTGCGTGTCAAGAAAATCCTGCAAACCTTAGATAAACTCATTACCTTAATTTTCAATTCAATGCAAAACTGAAATCAAACTGATTTTTATTCATAAAAAATGGAGAACTAAATATCTATCTAACAGAAGGCCACCGTGGTTTTTCATTTCCAGTCCAGAAATGAGTTCTGAAAAATTGAAAAATCCTTCAAAATCAAGTACTCTAGTAAAAATTTAGACAAGCCCATCGTTCTGGAAGACAAAACAGGCACAATTTTAATGAAAGCCTGTCATGAACTCAGTGAATGCATTACTTTCTACAAGAGTTTACATTTTTGTGTCTGTTTTCCAGATTTCAAAGATGCAGAAGGAACTACAGATCCCAGACTACATCCAGCTAAAAATCCTTGTCCTGATGATCTCAGCCATACTGGAGTACTTCCAGGAACTGGGAAAAGAGAGACATATATCTCAGAAGTACAGCTGTCATCTTTTACAGCTTGGGCTTATGCACACCACTGCCAGACATAATAAATCCAGATAAAAGAGAGTCTGAGATAACCCACATAAAGAACTGTTCAGTGAACTCATATAATCTATACCGCAGCCAATAAGCGTGGAAGCAGGCTATTAAGCATGAACTCTACAACTGCCTTCTTAAATGCCTGCACACTCTCAGATGAATGGAAGTAGGGTTCAATTTTTGTGCAAGACTTTAACATCACATTGCCTGGTATTGGATTTTGAATGCTTTGGACTCTTTATGAATTTTTAACAAATGTTACTTAATATGCAAGAGCTATGAGACTGTACATTAACTGGAGAAACAGTGTAATTTATGGGAGATATGAACAGTTTTCCTACACTCAGCTAAACTGAAACAGAGATATAGCCTTTACTATATGGCTTATTCTCAGCCTTCCCATAACACATATCTCTTTGCCCAACAAAATTACATGCTTTCACAGTCAGCACCCTGTCCACTCCTGACAGTTTTCTTGGTTCCTCGGATTTTTTGTTGTTGTTGTTGTTCTCTCAATGCAAAGCCCTGTTGCAATGAAAACAAGATCATACTCTTCATCTTACACTGCTTCACTGGACAGACAGTTACCAAATGACAGATATAAGAATAAACAGAGAAGAAAATAGGAGGCCTGAAGGGTTGTGCAAAGGTAAAATCTGTTTTTCTAATGTAGGTGTATAACCATCTCTTCAGTTCCCCTTGTGCTCTGCTCTGTAATTATTTCTGTAGCCACTGCACAGCATATTTTGTCTTCATTTTCATTAGACTCAAATGACACTGTGACAGGGTGTGGAAAAACCTATGTTCCTTGTTTTGAATTTATCCTTATCAAATAACGTTAGGAGATGCCACTCACCCTTGTAGTTCTGAGTGACCTGCTGCTTTCCTTCCAAAGCATAAAGCTTTGAAACTCAAAATGACAACTCTCCCCTACAAAACTCTTCACCAAACGTACTAAGAGTGTAAAAATCGCTTACGGTCAGGATATTTTCTGACCAAGGAATGGCCTTGCCTTTGAATTATTTTTTGCTAGTTCTGAAATTAATTGATGCTTGTCTCAACTACCTCTAGTAACTGAATCAACTGTCTTCTGCTCCTCATCTGTCTGACAAAAATCTTAGTTTGGTGATGCCCATATACTTGATGGTAGACCTCCTATAGCTCAACTGTTAATAGCTATCCAACCCCCACTGAGTTCTTCCAGTATTCCTACAGGATTGCTCTGATAGCAATAGTTTCTCTTCCCTTAAAAGCTCTTGTACTCTTCAGCACAATCCTTAATCTGCTCATCTCCAGAATGAAAATGGGAAGCAAAATAGGTCGTCTAGTCACATATTCATAACAATTTAAAGCTTGTCAATTTCTCTCATATAAACCTGCCTAGTTTTCCCTGCATGACATTCACTTTAATGGAATATTACCTATTAAACTATAGTTGTACACTATTTTTTTTTTCTCTTTGTTAAAGGAACTTGAGAATTTAACTTTTTTTTCTTTTAATTATATCTAAAATTTGCATCCATCATTCATCATCATCCTAGTCTGATTTTCTTTTAAGAAAAGTAATTGTATAAAATACTTGCAACAATACAATCCCACAGGCTTGAATTTTACTTGCATAGAATTATTGATAAGAACAGTGTAACATGTCCTTCTGATAAAACATGTTTTCGCAGTAACCATGCTTATTCATTTATTAGTAATGATAAAAACTGCCAGGAGCTGTATTTCTTATGACTCTATGTAAGGAACGAACTGCCTCAAGGCTAAACATCTCCTACAAAATGTCTACTGCTCTGGAAAGTGGCAACATCTTTATGCTAATGATTAAAAATATTCTCTGGATCTCTTCCTGGTGTTTTTTGGAAGAAAATCTTCTCCCTCTCTCTTTTCTTTGCACATTATCAAACTTCATTCATAAAGACGACATCTCTAATGAATCAAGTAAGCTATAAATCATACCAATGTGTAACATTTCAGAATAAATTCTAGGAAGTCAATGGAATACTCCATTGTATAAAGTAAAATTGTCAAAGTATCCTATATTATAGTACTGTGGAATATTAAGATAGTATGGAACTTAAGTATTACAGTTTTTCAACCATTCTTAGCTGTACTGTTGCCTTCAACAATTTTGAGACACAGAAGAAAAGTCGACCTTTTACTAAATATGTAATGGGAATTCATATCTAACCTCTCCAATTTGTGCACCCAACAGCCTAACACACTGGAGTTTAAGATGCTACTGTATCACATGTTCATAAAGATGCTACTGGATTAGAAATTTGTCAGAATAACTTTGGAGAAAGGAAATGTTACCTTGAATTTTTTTTCCCAGTATCTTTGACCTTAAGCTCCTCCTATTTTGGAATCATATTTTAAGTTAGTATTTCTTCTAGATTTCATTAGGTTTGTATGGATTGCTTGTATATTGCAATGGATGCCTCCCTAGGACTGTACAGGTTCCCATTTATCATTATAGCATGTTTTATAATATGTGCTTAACAGCCGAAGAGCAAAATGTAATTATCATCACTACACTGAGATCAAATCAAGTAGCCTGTTTTGCTCATATCAAAGTCAATATTACTTCATTTTTAAAATAAGAGTTCTTATGACAAATTCTAATAAATTGACCACATAATCTATCTACTCAGAGGGGTAAGCATCACCTACTAAATGCAACTTTCTGTATCACTACTTGATAGCAACCATGATAGTTCTAAATAGAATGCACTTGAATCTGCAATGAAGATCCAAAGTAATCAGCACACCTGCTTGCATTTTTTGCCAGGGCAGTGAGCAAGTGACATGGTTAACTGTTATCTACAAGGATTACATGAAATATTCCACAAAATATATTAAAAATTAATTCTTGATAAGGCTGTTGGCCAGTTCCCAAGCATAGACTTAACCTCAGAATATTAAGAGCTTCTCCCAACCACCATGTAAATCAATAGAAAAAGTATTTCCCTGTAGAAATGATTTGTTTATAGAGCTAGTGTTGTATATTACAGAATATGAAGATGTCTTCTGCTGTTTTCAAAACTCATTAGACAAACAAAAGCTAGAGCGAAACCCGTCAGTCCTATTGAATCAGCATTCTCCAAAAGAGCTCTGTCCTGTCTGGAAGTTTCTGACCAGGTTTAATTACAGTTACCTGCTTTGCAAAAGCCTTTTGAGAGAGCTGAAAAGCACAATATTAGAGCTGCCTACTATTGTTATTCAACACTTTCAACCTTTTCTCCAAAGGCTGTGTTAAAAGAAAGGGCAGTTTATCTATTAAGAATGCGATATACTCATATACCATATATTGGGAAGAACTGAATTTAGCCATATTCTCACATAGTACAGACATAACCCAAACTTGAGCGGGTGAAGGGAAAGATGATACAACATGTAAAGCAAGTCACCAATAAGCTGAAAATTTTAAGACTTCACACTCTACTGGTGGTTCCCTGCATGACCTCACCCAGCTCACTCAATTACATCAGCCTGTGTCACACAGCATGGCCTGCAAGAGAGCCTTGAAACTGGTTGACTTGAAACAGCAGCCTGCACTGAAGTGACTGTGCTTTTCTGCACCCACAGTATAAACAGGCAGTCCTAGTCTGCCTCCCAGAAATACTAACACTAGCACCTATTTCCTTGGTTATAATTGCATCAGAGGATAAAAATCATGTTCTATTCTCTGTTCATAAAGTAAGAAGAGCATAATAGTGAAAGTATCCATTTTCTCATTGCTTGTTGCTATACAGCTCACATCTGTCCCATTTCCTAGCTCATATTTTTTAATCTCTCAAGAGTTATGCTACTGTCACCATTATGATCACTTAATAAAATAAAAGGTTCCTCTAGGGAAGTGAAGTTCTCTTCCTAAATAACATTTGTAACTTTGAAGAGTCAAGTGCAAAGATGCTTTTAGAAGACACGATCCAGCAAACACTTGTATAAGAGACACTAAACTGCAGTAGGTTGGTTTTGTTGGTTTGTTTTTTCTTTAAATGTTTAAGCACCTACTTATTCCCAAGGATACATATTCCTTCTATATTTTGTGGAATGAACTAAATTTATTTCACTATTTACCTATTTAGTAGGTAAATCTATCATTCAAAACATGTGAGAACCATAATATTAATTGTTCATTTACAAGTTTTTTGTTTGATGGGACATCGAACTTCGTTGTATTCTGATATCTACATAAACACATACTAAAACCATTGCACTGTTTATAGTCAAAAGAACAAGAAAATCAGGTTATGGTACTCATTTTAAATAGACATATTTACTCTTTTTTCATACAGTTCATTATGCCCTAGCACTATCCAACATCTTGAATTATATTTTCTTAGTTTTTTTTTCTCTGGAACACCGAACATAAGCCAACAACTCACCCTAAATTGCTGAAACTGAGTATTAACCTGAATTGTTGTACTGTGTAAAGCTTGGCAGAAGCAACTATTCAGAAAGTTTTAAGTCTGATATCTTGGCCAAAATCCAATGAGGTCAGTAATCACCTGGCTTTCAAAAACCTGTTTGTAACAATACAGAAAGAAGATAGATTTATGAACGTTTCTGAGAACTTGGGCCTAGCTTGAGACTAAATGTCCAGATTTCCTCACTCCACTTTCAGCTTTGTATCAAGCCTCCATAACATGTAAGAGGTTCCCTACACTGATATCTTCAGAGTTTGCCTTTGACAGAAGGAAGCCATATATTTTGATCATCCATTATGACCATCAGACTTCATAATTCTGGTGATAACGCTTTAATCCTGACCATAATTTGAATTTCTCAAAAATATATCCAGAGTGAATGAACTGCCTAAATGACACACACACAAAACAAACAAACAAAAAGCGCCAAACAAACCAACCAAAACCCAGAAAACACAGTCCTAGACCATCAAACATTATTCCACTTACCACTCTAGCAGCAGGAACTGAAAAATTCCAAGATGAGCAAAGTCTTGCCAAACAGCCAGTGCAATGTTTCTGTCTGGGCTATACAATCAAAATTCCAGAAATCCATAGGCTCAGGTGACATACATCTCTGCTGCAGGACAGAAGAAGTTTACTGTTAAACAACTCCATCTGCAACTGTCTGCTTTCCCGTAATGTGGTGCAAAACTAGAACCTCTGGAGCATACTTCATAACATGAAGAATGCTGAAAATGTCCTGAAAGTAAATGAAGACACATTTTATTATAGGGCACTTTAAAACTGAAGTACTTGCTTTATAACATGAAGTCTATGAGACTGCAGTCTTAAACATTGATTTTGTATTCATTGTCATTGACAGAAGCAATTCTGCTTTTGCTGAATGTAATAAATATGACTTTAAACAGAATAAGGCCCTTTTAGCAAGAAACTTTACATTTATCTGTTTATAAGGCTAAAATTAAAACCGCTAGAATTGAAAAACAGAAAAAAAATAACCAAGGGGGTTTTCAAAAATTTAAAACTCTATCATGCATAAATGGAGCTCATCACAGAAAGTAATTTCCCTGCAGAAAACACTCCATCTTTTGTTTTATGTAAGTTAGCAGCATGAATATTTTATTCTTAGTGAAACTGCCGTTACCCTTTTGCATTTCATAGATTTGCTTGGTGCCGCAGATAAACAGGCTTCTGGGTTGGTTTTTTTTTAAGTTTTTCTCTCTTTGCTGTTCAAGTCTTTTGCAATTACAAATTTTGCCACATTAGAGATTGGAATTTGTCATTAGCAGTAACTAGATCCTTTGTCCCCAACACCCCTTCTAGAAAAGTAAATGGAAGAAATGTGCATAAAGGACAAACCACTGATAGGGAGTAATTATTCTCAAGATATCCTTCATCACTTGGAAGGCACATTGACTATCGTTGTCTTTGGGTAGTTCAGGTTTTTCTCAAAACTACTTTCAACCTAAGCAAAATTATACAATTACAGAGCAGGTAGTAAAACCACCTACGCTGAATATCCCCATTAAAGCAATGGCCTAAATGAATACTGAACTGAATTTGGCTCTGAGACATATTTCAACTCCAGAATGAGAATAATAAAAGGAATCAATACAGTGGATAACATATTGCATTGCTGAGAGTTGTTGCACAAAACCATGAGCAAAATAGGCTGTACAAGAATACAGACTCCATACAAAATTGTATTTTATGCTTCTTGAGATGGAACTCATTTAAAAGTAACTTTTTCAATCAAGGTGAAAATTTGGAGAAGATAGACTATTTGACCTATATGTAGTACCATTATCACTGTAAATTCTTTTTTTTGATAGCAAGTTTATTTTTAATTCTGTTACTGGAAATGTGGTAGTCAATGTGGTTGGTTATCTCACTTGGTGTTGTTGGGGCTTTTTCAGTCATTTTTACAGGATACTTTTTAAGATTCATAATTTCTGGAAAATAGTTGTATTACATCACAGATCTTCTTCCTAAAAAGGAATACACTTTCTTCTCCAAATGTGATCTTCCACATATACTTTTTGAACTGCAGGGAGAGAGCAGGGGTAGGGCAGCAAGAGAGATGTATTTAAAGAATGTATTTAAAACAAGTCTAGTAAGCCTCTGAACCACCTGGGTGTCCGAGTGGCAGACGGTGGTACTTTTTGAGGGCATTAGTTCAAGACAGCAATAATAAAACAACACTGCTCCTGGCTAATTAGCTCTGACAATCCAGACTAAACTGAACAGGCTTAGAGTTTAACTGACAGATTCATACTGTTGCCAGTGCAAAAGCTAAAGTGTTAATTCCTGGACCTACATTCTATGATCACCTTTCACAGGATATGGAAGCCATGATGACCACTCTCTGTTGTATGTAGAGTCCTGATTACTGAGGAAAAAAACCAAACTGAATTGATGCTAGCTAAGGATGACCTAATCTGAATCATGCTGCAAGGCAGATCACAGCATGATTTGAGAAAATATCACACAAGAAGAGTCTACAAGATAAAAATCACTTCCTAATTGTAATGCCATAAGCCAGCACCAAGAAGCTTTGCCAACTAAGTCAAAAATTCACCAGCAAAAGATTTGTGACACCTGAGTCTAATCATGCAAGGAGGAAAAGACCAGCCACTGTCCAACAGAAGACATCCGGTGAACAAGAAGCATTGTGTTCCATCTTAAAAAACATTGCTCTCTGATATCATTGTTGCAGGTCCAACTTTCTCTACTGCTGAAGTTCAGAAGACTTTGAGATGTGGTATGCTCCAAAACATTGTTCATTTCAGCTATCTGGTTTTTGTCTTCATCCTCTAC
>JANIJG010016613.1:104395-118920 GCA_024611175.1 Megaceryle torquata | reverse complement strand
ATATATTTCCAAATTGTATGTTGTAAGACTGTAGAAGTATTTGCATAGGTGAGACACAAAATTTCCTCATGTCTTTATTGTGGGAATGAGCACTCCATGCTTAGAAAGTTTAAAAACTGTCTCAAAGACATGTCATTTTTTGTTCCCTGCTCTACTTTTAAAGGTTTACAAAGACAAGAAACTTGTCATTTGTGATTACTGGCAAAAAAGAATAGCAAAATTTCATCTTTTACCTAAGTGATTAGCTCAGCAAGTGGTATAAAGGGGAGAGTTTGTCAACGTATAAGATGGGAATTTTAAAACTTAGTTGAGTGGAAGAGTATGGGACTTACTAGAGAATTTGACTCCAGTATTCAAAATCTAACTATTGCAGAATTATAAACTGAGTTAGGAAAACTGCTCATTTTTACAGTAGTTTCCATGCATGTTATTACCCATCACCATGAATCCTTCTCAGCACTAAGAAATTAATCACTGTTCCCCTAATTTAGCTCCATCTTTGGTGTTGTGGTCAACATATTTGACCCACTTTGTAAATCATTGCTACATTGCTACTCTAATTGGGTATGGAAAGTTATTTCATGCTTTCTTTATTCTACCTTATGAGGCTCCAACTCATTATGTATCAAAATATGCTGAGTTATACCTCAAATGATATTCTATATGGACCTACAACCATTACAGATGTTAATGGATATTTACTATTAAGCCTCATGTCTCTGGCTTTCCCTCTCTTCATCTATTCCAGTTTGTCTTTAATTCTTCCAATGTCCTTAACCTCATTAGTGGCTGCAGAGATCATGAAACTGACTTCACTGGAAACAGTAATAGTGCTATATAAATACCTAATCACTCCTTACTTAAAACTTTCAAAATAAAGTCGGAAAGAAAATAAACCAGTAAGTAGTTGCCTTTTCCACTATTAAAAAGTTTTTATATAGAAGAATTTTAACCAGGGGAAGATGACTCCTACAAAAATTGCTGAGCATATTCCAGAATCTAAAACCTGAATTCACAGAATCATTCAGATAATTATGATGACAAAAATTACCATTGATGGCATTTATAAATTAATTAGTAAATGTTGTGTAGAACAAGAAGTTTTAATTCCTTTAGATAGTCTGAACTTTCTAGCAGTCCTCAGGGTCTTCTGTATTTTGAAAGCCACAAAGGCTTTTAGGTCAACTGTCTTCCCCCTCTGCAGCAGAAGTTGAATTGGGATCACAAATACAATTTGTAATTGCAGAATAAAAAGAAATTAAATATTCTATTCATATATTTTTTCATATTGGAAGGAATCTCCTTTCAACTGCAGATCCTAGACAGAGGAACAATAAATAGCTGAACATAATTCACAGCTGAAGTTGCCATATTAACTTGGTTTTAAAGACAACCCTGTAGTAGGGCAAGTTATCAGCAACCATAAACTCTGGCACAACAGTACTTTTAGACAGAGACAATTTCTAGTCCTTTCATACTCCGATTTCTGCATTAGAATGTCCTGTAATAATACAGCCTTAAATCACTACTATTTCCTGTAATTTAATGTAAAATATAAAAAAACCCAACTCAAACAGAATCTTGTGTTCATACTCAAATCTATCTCTGAAAGCAAGGGAGTTTAACTTTGTTTCAAAGTGGTTACTCAACTTGTCCATTAAACCATATTAAAAAAAAAAAGCTTAATTTTATTATCAAGTTCATATTGTTTATTCTCTTTATCTATTATGACATTGTGTTTAACAACAAATATTTCACACAACCTTTTAACTGTGTTATTCAGAATGTACATGCTGAACAGACAGAAGCTATTGCAAGGAAATAATTATCCTAAGAAGTTGGATTATTTCCTAATTGTTTATTATATATGTATTCTCTTGGCAGAAATCAAGATTTAAAATTCCACCTTCTTCAAAGCTTTAATGTTATTTGGATCTCTGAAGCATTTATATTTAATTTCACAGCAGTGTCACGATTCAAGTGGTATATTTTAAAGTCTGCAGCAGCCAATTGTTGATTTATTTTCTTTCGGGCAAAATGCAAATAATCTCTTAAGAGGTTTGCTCATAGCTCCTGTGTTTGAGTTAATATATTTGCAGTGATAAATTTAAAGAAGTCATATTTGGACTTTTAAGGCCCTCTTGAATATAAAAATTATTTGGAAGTTTTCCTATGAGAAGTAACTGGAAATGAACTCATCAGTGACCTTGGGCCATCTCCAGTAAATGGAAATGCCAACCATGAACTTTGAGGGTGGGGAAATAAGTGGCTCTAGTGACCTAGCAGCCTTCTGAGCTCTCCACTAGAAGCCCCTTCTTGGCTGTGGAGACATTCCTGTAAGTCATACTCTCAGATTTACAACCTGTTGAGATCAGTGATACAAGGGGAATGTCCCTCTTCTGCAACTGAACACCAGCATTCAAAAGATGCTAGAACTGTCACTAAATGAAGAACCAGCAGCTTTGCTTCAAGCAACATATAACAGACCAACCATGCAATTTTATCCATATGTTCAGAAGTTTTAAGGCATTACCAAAGTTTCAGACTGACTGTGCACAATAACTGTACAGTAATTCTAATGTCTGGTGGGACTGCTGGAAATATTATGCATTGGTAAATATTTCCAATCTGGTAACCCAAGTCTTACATCTAATAATCCTATTCTATGGGTTTGTTTTGCCTTGGAAGTTTCAAATACAGTATTTTGATACTATAGCCAAACACTGTAACACAATCTTCATGCTCCTATCCTGACAGAGGCCCCAGATATCACAAAAAGTAATTCCTTGCATTATAAACTGCATCTGTCTCCCACAGGAAGATTGCCATTTGGTGGAAACTCCTCAATAATTATTTGGATGGGGTGACTTCATCATGCACCTGAGCAGAATACATAAGATGCCATCATCTGCCTGCTGATAGGAAGTGGTGAATGAATTCCTTATTTTGCTTTGCTACATGTGCAGCTTTTTCAAACTGCCTTTTATCTTAACCCAAGACCTTTCTCACTTTTCCTATTCTCTCCCCCATCCAGCTGAGTTGAAGTGAGCGAGCAGCTGTGTGAGACTTAGTTGCTGAATAGTATTAAACCACAACACAAGCCTTCAAAATGACAGCTGCTAAGGCTGCTACCTCCCTCTTGTTCAAGTTGTTTAACAAAATATATAGTTATTCTAGTAACTTTGTCCTCAAAACTCTGAAGGTTTCTTCTGCCATTTGACTGGGCAGGGGAAAATGACCAGAACACATAATGGGTTTTTTCACCTGCAGCAGTAACAGCTATTCAAAATAAAGTTACCAAAATTTAAAACATTTAAAGCAAAAGAATTTTAATTAACATCCTTGTCAATTAAACTGTTTCTCGTTTGCTGCCCCATACCTAGAAACATGACAAACATGACATTTTCGAGGGAATGGGCATCTTTATATCTTACAGGCTAACATGAGGAAGGTCAAGCTTCCACTGCTCTCTAAAAAGTTTCGGGTGGTACTGAGGGTTGTCTCAGGCAAAAACAAGGAAGTGAAAGCACTTAAATCTACACTTTGGTGAGTTGTCTTCTTCCTGCATAAGAGTAGGCTCAGTGAGGTGGGAGGAAGGGGTGGGGAAAGGCACTGCTCTCACACTTGTTTCTACATGCTGAGACTGAAGATCTCTTCAGTAAACCCCAATACAAAACTTCAGTCTTCTAGAGAACTTTTAGTCATAAACTGCTATGCAGAGCAAGGCATCATCTGAACAAGAGCTTCAATTTTCTTCAAAGGGTCACAATTTCAGATGTAAGAAGCCAAAGCAAGTGTTAGGTATGACTTAAACCCTTAAGCCATTTTTTGTGGTACAAGCTCTAATTGCCTATAAATCATGCTGTGCTATCTGCTTAGCACAAAGCTCATCTATAAATACATAACTGTTTTAAAATCCCTATTCCTGCATGAGACTGAATAAATTGAATTGGAAATATGGCACAGCCTTCTGTTTGTTTAAAAGCTCCAGATTCAAAAGAAAACACTTTATAGTAGTATAGCTGGGTTTCTTGAAGTGGGGTTTTTATTTCTGAAAATCAGCCTGCTTCTAAGCATTTAGATTTATGTGAAGATTCAGTTTAGTGTAGTTTTTAGGAATAACAGTCACATGAACAATAATGCTTTTCTTAAATCACACTAAGAAAAGGTCATCTCAGCTAGATATGGAGCACTAATAGCACTGACATTAACAGTATTTATTTGCTCTCAAAAAAAAAAGAGGAGGGGAAAAAAAGATAGTCACAACACATCTTCTTCAGTTAGGTTCAGTTAATCTGGATAACCATAAGAAGTGAATATCTCATATGCTGCTTGTCACCTTTCTGGGACAGTCAACAACAACAGAACTTAAGTGATACATCTACTGCTTTGAGACTGCATGCAAAATAATCCAGTAGTAAGGTGTTTTATCCAGAAAAGTGGTATATCAATAGTTGCCAGCCTTCCCTCCCCTCCTTGGAATTTATGGAATATCACAGTAATAATTTATCACACTGTGACTGAGAGTCCATCATGTATTAGAGCTCATCTCTTCTGTGATTTAAAACCACCTACACGAGTGCTTTAGAGCTATTTCTGAGATTCCCTGAGCTGTTTTAGGCTGTATGAATCATGAAGCCAGTGAAAGTTTTATAAAGTTTCACTGCTCTTAATTTTTTTTTCTTTTTCGTATCTGAACAAGAGAGAGATCCAGCTTGAATCCTTTGGGGTAACACAGAGGGGAGAGCAGCTGAAACACTCGGGTCACCATTGTTCTCTTTGTGACATTTACCTTCAGCGCAAGACGAGGGTTGGCACACCGGCCCCAGTGCTCATGCACACTACAGGATCTCTCCCAAGCCATGCCATGAGCATTAGTCCATACAGTTTACAGAGGAGGAGCAGAATAAGATGGATTTTAGGTACATTCATAGTCCCTAAGGTACAATCTAGGACCATTCAGCCACAAAAAAAAAAGGATTTCTAGTGTTAAATAAAGCAGCCTTAAAAAAAGAGAAGCTTGCTCCCAGAAACATTACACATTCCAGTACAGCCTGAGCACCCTGGGTGGTAGAAGCACATCCCTGGACTTTAATAGACCTTCTGGCTGAAAACTTGCAATCCAGAGAGTGCGGACCAAACAGTTCAACAGAGTCACAGACCTTTGCAGACAGGGAAAAACCAACCACATCTTGAAGAAGACTATGCAGAGCAAAGGAATATTTAATTAGTTTACCAAATTAAGAATTTAATCACATCCTTCCTTGCATGCTTTTGTCTCATTGAAAACATTATAAGATGATATATAAGATATATAAAACATTATAAGATGATATAAAGCAATATTGGACAGCGAGATTAACTAGACCGTGAACTTGTCCCCACTAGAAGAACACTTGGTTTGGAACAGCAGGCTGCCAGACACAAGCTTCTTTGACCAGACAAATGCAAAAATGTCCATATTCAGTTTTGAAAGTGGAATTTAGCAGCCATCTTTTAAAGTATTGTTTTAGCTGTAACATGAGAAAAATAACATCGAGCAAAAGGCTACCCACAATTTTGTTATAAAAAGATTGAATAGCTAAAGGCTCTTGTAATGCTCAATAGTATTTTATGCCTTTTTTCATAATGAGATGGCATACATGCACTGCAAATGAAGGTTCAGACTGTAATAGAAGTATGCTGTGCAACTGCAATAGCTGCAAACAAAAAGCGCCAAGTACAGTTCTAGATTCTGCAAAGCTTCTAACACGTCTTAAATTCTTTTGATTCCAATTGTAAAACATGAAGCCTTGTGTAATCCTAAAACAAGGGTTAAGTGATCTTTATTATTCTCGATTGAGGCACTCCAAGTCTCACTTCCAGAAGTAAGTTTAATTAAAATCACTGACATAAATTAGATCCATTACCTCAAAATTGGAAATTCTCATTCTAGGCTCCTAGGAAAAATATAATGCTAAATCCTGGACTAAACAGGGACACTCAGTAACACTGGATACTACCAAGGAATACTAATAGCAAGCAGTTTACAATCATCTCAACAGCTGAAATTTCTTCATGAAAATTTAAGGGACAATCAAAATAGCAGTAAAAAAACATAAACAGAATTTGTACATGGATTATTCACAAGTAGGAAAGAGGCCTGCATTAGTCAAATTAATTGTTCTTTCAAATTTCTCACACAGCTCTCTCTGAGTGTTGTTTTCTGCCATCAGTCACTCTGAGTGCACCTGTGGGCAACCATCCTGGCAGAGCTGTTACTGCTGCTCTGGTATGGAGATGGTTACCTCTCCTCTTCTGGTAATCATATCCAGTAACTTGATAAATAGAAGTAAAATAATCTAAAAAAGAGCCCTATAATACATCATTATTTTGAATTTCTTTTTCCCTATTATAGATTAATACTGTTGCAACACCGTATCAAGTGAAATACAAGCCTTCTGCATGAACTTGCATACTTATTTAAAAATCTGGACAAAATATTAATGTGAGAAGCAAATAGCAAATATGTAAGAAGTCGCTGAGAATCTTAAAGCATTAATGCACCCATCTTATTTCACAGAAGTAAAGTGACACTTCTGGATGGTTCAAGCAGGTGACTAACCTACTATGAAAGCAGAACTTTTGTTCTGCTAGTTTATATCACAGGAGTCATCGCAGACATTAGTAAGTCAAGAACCGCATTTGTACAGTTGTCTAATTTTTCTTGTAAAAATTTTATCAACAGCAGAACATGAGACAAATAATTCAAGTAGCAGAGAGTAAAAAAAAAAACACTGAAGTAGTCAATGCCCCACCTTTCTTCCTTTGCTGCCCAAGTAACTGAGTCACTGTTTGCAAAGTGTTAAGTATAGTAATGTGAAAAATCTTCACCGAAATCTAAACATTTAGCTTAGTTCTATTAAAATTCCCTTTGATTATGTGAAGACATAAGAATAAACACACATCATCCATGATTTATCTAAGATTCTAATTCATTGTTCAAAATCTGCCTCAGCCTCACGGGACCTTTGACAACCATGTGCTATGCCAAGGTGCAGAGGTGCTAAAAGAATCACTTTGTAGCAGGCTTTAGCAGAGCCTGTTGAGAAATGCACCACACTTGCTAAATATTTTCCTCTTTGTAATTTAGATACTGGAATCACAGTAGGTCATCAGATTTACATCCAACCTTAGAGAGCTTTTTGCAAAGTTCTGAAGCATCTTTGTGACAATAAAAGCAACAAAAACTGTGCACATTTTTTGCCCAGCTCTAAAAACCCAGCAGCCCTGACTGCCCTTCACTTACACAGATTTCACACAGATCTGTTTATTTCAACAGGTAGTCTAGATGTACTCTAGGTCAGTTGAGATGACAGTAAAATTACCTATCCAGCTGAGACTGTAGGGTACAGTCCAATTACCTAAGGTGACATTTGATTGAGATACCAGGATTGAAATTATTTTCTTTTAGTTACATTATTCCATGTCAAGGAACACCATCTATGTCTGTCCTAGTAAATTTAAGTATCACTGGTAGTGATACCAAATACCATAATATAGATATCTGTACATTTCAACTGTAGCAGAATCCCAGCATAGTTTCTCCTGGCATTAGCTCTTGCCCTCCCAGGCAATTCCTGGGCACAGCTGCAGATTGAGAACCAGAGAGTCTCCACATATGCAGCATGTGTACAGCCACCCTGGGTTAGGAGCTCACTGACCCTTGTGGCCCACAACAGTCCCAGGGATTCCTACTTTGCAGTTTAGACACCGCCTTAAAGTCTAATCAATGCTTTGGAATCTCATAATGAGGTGCCAAGACCATCTCATCTAAAAATAAATTATTGCAAGGAGGGTGCATGCTAAATTCCACCCTAGCAGGAGGTTATCCAAAAGCACTGGAGTTAAAATATGTAGCAGTACAGTATATTCTGACAGAAGATTGAAATGTTGAAACAATTTTTTTAAAACCTTCCCTTAAAATAAAGCTCCTTTCCTGGCTCAAGAAAATTGAGTAATATTTCATGTCTACAGTTATTTGTGATGATGAAAAGGAGTTCATCTGCTGACAACCTGTCCCTTATACATCAAGCGCTTCTCTAACAGTGTGAGAGGAGAAAGACAGTTAAGTGTGATTTAAGTGCAAAGAATCAGGTCTCTGTACATTCTAAAATAAGGATTTATAATAAAGTGTATGCATACATGTGCCCATAAATTGGTCTACTATAATTAAAAGTTGTCCAAAAATGAGTCTTACTCCCCCCCACCTCACAAAAATGTCACTGTTTCAACATACTGAAATAGCGGACAAATCCCCAAGACAAGTTATAAATTCAGTCTCATGAGAGCTGGTATTCAATTACATTTGCTTCTGAGAATCAGGTTCTTTAGTAGAATACAACACTTGTGAACCAGCACAGCAGCATTTTCAAATCAAAGGTTTCCAGCTTTCTGCTGAAAGCTGAAAGGTTCTGTTTTCAGACGTTTCATTTTTTTGCTAAGAAGTCAAAACTGTCTGTGAAGAGCACACATTTCTCACACAGAAAATAATTTTAATAAAGAAAATAGTTTCAATAGAATATTTTGGGCCATTTCTACAATGAATTCATGCTGGTTTGCCTTTTACAACAAAGCAACGGCATGAAATCTCAAGGTTCAGAGCTAATCCAACAGAGCAGCCTCAGCCCCACTGAATTTTAATCACAGAGTGCACCCAGCACACCCACAATGGCCAACCTCACATTATTCACTGAAATCAGCAATCAGGGGAAAAAAAAAAGAAGAAAAAAAAAAAGAAAATCCTCACTTTTTTCCTCTTGGTGGAGCCTTCCCACATTTGGATGCATTTGAATTGCACTGTTTTATCTCCAGTGACAAATCTGTTACACCTTGGCTGCACCAACATCTCAAACACATGCTATTTCTTTTATTCATTTCCCTTGTGCTTTTACCTCAGTACCTAATGCGCTGTCAGAATCAGAGAATCCATCCATAAGTATCAGGTGATGAGCAACTGCTGTATATGCAAGCACACAGGAGAAATGAGCTTTCATTTTTTTCGTTGCAATCATTTACATAGTGAATACGATCCCATATAAATTACTTCTTGTCATCTCTTTACATTTGATCAGCTGAAGAATCCTTCATACTGAAACTGGGAGAAAGAAAGAAAAATAAAAACTACCAGCAATTTGACAGTCCTTTATACTTGGAGTTTGAAGGTTTGTACAGTTTTATATTCAAACTGCTATAGTTTCTGATGGTTTCTCCTCTTACAAGGGGATTCTTTTGATAGTCAGACAACTTCTATCTTATCCCTCCAGGCTAAAAATCCCTTATTTTCATGACTTCCCTTAGAAAATTAGAATTTCTGTACACTACCATATTAAGTGAAGAAGTATTTCTTAAGCAGTTACGACCTGACAGAAAAGCCTTAGCTGTGGGAGACTGACAAAAAAAGTGTACTTCTGGAGGCTGGAAGAACCCACAAAGTCTGCATTACTGACATACAGCTTCCTACTATAAATATTTTTCACATTAACATTGGTCTTCAGCCAAGTTCTCCAAGAATTTAACATAGTCACACCTTGACAGGATTCATCCTAAATCACATCTTTGTCTACAGCTCTTAATACAAAAAAAAAAAAAATCCACTTTGCATTAGAGTGACAAAAGAGTATGATTTAAACTCTTAACACAAGGCAATTCACAGCTGAAATAACTGAGCAGCTTAACATGTCTTTTTCTGTGGAGGTTTTACAAGGCATCTGGAATAGATGACTAATACTGAATGCATACTCCCATTACAAAATGATAAATCATATTTCTAATGAGTATTTTCCAATGTGTTTAAGGTGGAAATGTTGGGAGTGAGGTAGAGATAGTTTTTTTAAGTGATGTAAATGTCTTCTGGGGCTTTCTCAGAAAAACCTGCCACAGAACATTCACTGTCCTAGGATGTTTATAGAAATAATAGACCAGGTTATGCTTTTTCTTGACACAAATTCAAGAGTCTCCCAAATGCTAGTGAAGAAGAATGGATACTGTTCTCAATACCATTAGCGGCAGAATTCAGAGGATCAGTGCAGTGACATGATATGGCTCACAACGTTTTTCATTGTCATGCATCTGTGCAATCAAGATAAGCAGTTCTTAGCTCACCATCAGTTAATAAAATAATTTTAACCAGAGAACATTTTTGTGTGTTTTTTTGACTTTTTTGAAGTATTCTTCAGCTATGACCCACTGTTTTTCTATGCAAGACAACTAGCCAGACTGCAATTTTGGCATGTTAAAATTTACATACAATGTAGCTGTGCAAGTAGCCAGAGAAAGCAGAGCATGTTCCTCCAGACTGTAACAGAATCATCATTAGCTGCTGGTTTTAGGTGGGGAGTGACGTAGAAAGTGGAGAGACACACACATAAGTGGATGGGGGGACACAACACACTAATCACTGGGAAAGATTATCCTTGCTTCAACCATTACAGTAAATCTAGAACTCCACCTGTTTTTCATACAAACATCAATCCTTTCTCACAGAAACACAAGCAGGATTGTACTCTCTAGCTCACATGGGTTGTCTTAAAAATTCACTCTCCAGCACAGATGCAAAAAGTCAAGTCACAAACATGAATCTTAGTAGAGCAGTGCAGCATCTTCATCAGGTTTATTTATTATTTTTGAGTGAGAAGCAAAATTTTTGATGAACCAACAGCTAAATAGGTTTGGTTAAACTAGTACCTGATACAGTGTAACTGAAGTTTGTGAGGTCTGCTTTGCGAAAACCAAATCAGATTACAAAAGAAGGGCCTGTACGATTCCTGAGAGGGATGGGATAATACAAGGAAAAAAAACCCACAAAACCAACCTTAACAAGCAACGTAATTCAGAAATTCTATTTTCATGAAGTAAAGCAATAGACATAATGTGAAAAAAATGAATTATATTCTGAAAGATTTAATATTAATACATACCAGTTATGAAAATGTTCACAACATGTAAAGACTGTTTCAAAAATGCTGCAATTTTTAATGGCAGTTTCTTCATCATTCAAAAATGAGCATCAGTTATTTGTTTTTGACTATTTCCAATTTAAGAAAAAAAAGCCCAAAACTTTTGTATTAGGGAGCCATTGCAATGCTATCTGATCCACCTGGCAAACCACAACACAAACACAAATGAGTAAAGAATGCCAAATGAAAATGAAAGTCTAACAATATAAGAATTATTCATTCTAATTACCCAATAAAACGCTTATAGAATACAAAGTCTTCAGGGACATCATTATTGTCTGTTCAAATTTTTCTAGGCCTTAGTTTAAAGAAAGAGACCAAAAAAAAAAAAAAAAAAAAAAAAGGGGTAGCTTCCTTTAGAGGAATATCACAACATAGAAAGCTTTTTGGCTGCAGGAGTCTAAACAAAATAAGAAAAGAAAATAATTATGTTTTGCAACTCTTGAATCTAGATTTTCCATTGTGAAATAGGGTAGTAGGAGGATTTAATATTATAATTTTATTTTATTTAGGCAATTTATACCAAATCCAGCCATAAGCTCCGTTGTGTTGCTAAGCACTATAGCCTTATTTAATAGTTTTATTTCAAAAGTACACTTTTAGGATGAAAAATACCATGTACACAGAAGCTCTACATTGTCTTCTCAAAAAGGTCTCCTGTGATGTTCACTGACATACTGTAAAATCAGGAAAGAAATCTATTTCATTGTAATTTTGGAAGATAAACTGCTTTCATATAAAGCAAAATCCCTACAAACTTGTGGCCACTAAACAATTATACTGCACCTTTAAATCAATGTTACTTGCAGATTAAACCCCTTGAGTTTAGGTATTGAGGCTTCTTTACAACTACATACAGTATGAAACTCCCTCTTGGAGGAGATGAATAGAAGCAGCCCTGTAAGAAGAAAACATGCACATTCCTTTACAACATGCTCAAGAAATCGTCAGGTAATGTATCTATACAACAATATGCATAACAGAAAGTTCCACAGGTATATTTTATGAAAAAATACCAGTTTTGTTTTCTCAGCTCTGCCCAACTGATATAACATGTCTTGACAGGCAAACTAATAATAATCAATGTTAGTACAGGACTCCCCTCTATCATTTCTGTCTACTGGAAACAGAGTTACAGATATTTCCCTGCTAGCTCTGTTATAGTAGTTGAGAACAAAACGCAGCAGAAGATTGTCTTCTGCCTCTTTAAAAAGCAGTACTTCTAATTTTACACCTGTTACTGATAACAAATAAAACAAATCTTCTAAGAGATACACCTTACTGCTCATTTCTTAACACTATTAATACAATTGTTCTACTGGTTTTGTTATTCTCCTTGTCATCTAACTCATTTTCCATTAAAATTCCTGTCCTCTTCTGCATTAGGTTACATATCACCTGAGCTGGAATTAGGATCCTATGACAATCACAGACTTTTTGAACAGCAATGGCATGTCTTTGGGCAGAAAAAGCCTGTAAAGGAAAGCATGCATCAGTAGCACAGCATAGGCCAGCTCAGACATTGAATTAATTTGTGATGAACATCACACATAGGCTTGTACAGGCAGTCATGCATCCACCATACTCTGCTCACTGCTTCCCACAGCCCGCATCAGCCTTATTTAGGAGAGAGGTCTTAGATGATGATAACATCACTTGTTGTTGCTGTGCTACATAATACTTTTTTCAAAGTATATATTTCTTGCTTTAAAACTGTAAGTAAATCAGTGCAGAACTTCCTGACAGACCAGGCAATGATGGAGGGGATGAGGAATGTGTTTCAAAACTGCACTCCTCACACAGTTTTTCAGGTCCTGAGGGCACTAATAGGCTGTAATGACCCTGTCTCCTGCCCATATCCCAGAGGCTCCATTTCAGCTGGGGTTACGGGTCCCCAGCACAGTGCCTGTGCCCAGCCCCAGCCCATCCTGATCCTGGCTAGATTTCCTCCACTGATGCAGGACCTGACCTGTCATCTTGACTTATAGGACAGTCCTTGGACAGTTGGTGGATCCTGCAGATCCCAGCCCAGCTTGTGGCCACTGTCCCGCTTATGCTGGGGTCACCCTCAACTTTTGTCTTGTCTTCTCTTGGAAACAGCACTGATGTGGGTGTTTTCACTGTAGCATTTGAGAACACAAGGTATTTCTTAAATAAGAGACTTTATCCTGAAAAACAGGAAAAATGGCACTATTTACAGAAATGTTTTTACTACAAAGATGTCACTGATAAAAGATCACAGATGAAATCTCTGGTCAAAATTGACAAAGCACTTTTTACACTATTATAATTCTGAATTAAGCACAAGTAGAATCCGAATCTAAGGTTTCTGTATCTGACAAGTGGCCAAGGTGCTGACACTATCTGTAAATGCATGCCTGTGCTTATACACACGCAGATTTCTGTTCAAGTTTGTTTAACTGTGAAGGTTCACATGGAAAGCTGATTTGATATCGTAGAGAAGTTTGGCATTTTGGAGGGGTGGTTGGGGTTTTTTTGTGGTTAAGGTTGGAAGTTGGATCTGCTTCTGATGAAAAGATGGAAACTTTTCCAAGTTCTCTAAAGAGGGAATTGGGGAAAATGTCTTGGGTTGGAGAGGTTAGTTATCTGATGAAGAGAAGCCACCACCCAATATTCCAATTTACCATTTTCTGCCTACTCAGGGGATTAACAAGAATTCTGAAGGAAAAATCAGCCGGAAATCAGGCATATGTGAAAAATAATAATAATCTTGAAATCATGTTATTCAAGCAGATTTTTTTGTTGAAATTGAGCCTTTTTCCTTCATATGTTACAATTTTGACAACTAAGCAACTCACAATTGACACTTTTCATTACAAATGGTGGGCAAGATCCTTTGAGAAACAGTAACATTTTAAGAGAAGTAACCTTTATATTTACTGACTCATCCTCCATTCTTACTTCTTGCCATAAAATATCTCTGTGAATCTGGAAACGTTACTTCTTGGAGAAGTAGTATGGGGACAAACTTTCAGCTACGTGCAATGCTATAAAAATGATAAAAGAGGAGTATCAAGTGGGTCCCAGCTGGATAAGACAGTGATACCCAGACTGCATTTCAAGAATTGTCGTTTAAGAGAGTATCCAAGCTGCATCCTCTGAAACACTATGGAAAACATTCCAGGCTCCTCCAAGACTACAAAAGTAACAAGAGGTCTATATGGTCTATTTACTCTTTGGTCTGATTTACAGAAATAGCTCTTCACAGAAGGCAAGTTGATAATAGAAAGTGAAGCTTTCCCACTCCTCTTTTAAGCACATCTTTAGATGTTGTCCCTCTCTTCTCCCCCCATTAAGTGATAGATCTGAAGACTAAAAAGGAACTGAAGAAGTGGCAAGATCTAACGCCTGTTGGACTAAATACGTAAATTATGAAATCAAGTCTCAGAACTAGGAGACCTTAAGTCAGAGTGCTGGTAAATCAAGAAAGTGATGAAAGCAGCATTCACCATTAGAAAGGGTGCTGATTTTATCTGTGACAGTTCTAGCCTTCAGAAGTCTACAATA
>JANIJG010016613.1:55818-104295 GCA_024611175.1 Megaceryle torquata | reverse complement strand
CATGTCGTTTTATTAAAATAAATCATTCAAATGCATTAATATTTGCATATGGTTTGCTGTGTATTCCCCCTCTTCTATTAGCATCTCTCTCACTCCCTAACTTCAAACACTGGATAATATTGAAATCTTTAAAGGAAACAAAAACCCCTCCACTTCAGATAACTAAAATGCATATTGAAATTAATAGGAATCATTTGATTCCTTCCTGTGACAAAGTAAAAATCAGACATTTTCTGGAAAGGAAGCATCTTTAATCTCCCAGGTGAAACATGAGAGTAAAGAAGTGTGATTTCCTAATGAAAGCCTTTTTGTTTTTCTCACATTTTTCTGCATGCAATTTTTGCACTGTTTGTTTGTATAACTATGAATTTGCTTATGCTATTTGAATTTCTTAACCAAGCATTTTGCTTTTATTGTAATACAATTTTATGATAATTAAAAAGAACTTGTCATATTTAAAAATTTTCTGCATGATTGGCATTAAAGCATTCAGTGTGAGGAATTAATGAGAACAGTGAATTAAATGTGTCAAATATATCCAATTTTTTAAACCTCAACATAAAAACAAAGCACAGAAGTTTTTTTTTTTGCATAATGATGTTCAAAAGCTTAGAGATGTTTCAACTCTGAAGTGCATTTTAATATCTAGATGGGGCTACTCTTTATAGCATCTTGACCCAATAATGAACCCCCTCCTTTCATTGAGATCGTGTTGACATTTTTGTGTTTGTTCAGAATGAACTAAACCTGGGATGTGTACTGCAACCATTTATGAATGCAAGTGGCTTTGTGTATGCGATTTCAGTAGCCTACATGACAAAAAACTGGGGAAGAGGTCTTCCCCAGTTTAAGCGTACAGCCCGGATTGCATTTCAAGGCCTCAGTAAGGCTGCACTAACACGACAGCAACCCCACTTTTCTGCCCAGCCAGGCAGGAATAAAAAAGCCTCATAGCCCTATTCAGCAAAATCAGAGGTCTATCTGTCTAACAATCAACCATCAGACAAGCATCTCAAATCGTGTAGGAGTACTGCAAACACAACACAGAGAGTCATGCACACAGGAAAATTACCATGGCTGCTGAAAGGAAGCAGAGCTGTAAAAATATTCAGGTTTGGTCCAAATAGGTTATTAATTTCTGAGTTTAATTTTTAAAATCCTCCCAAAGGTGAGTTGCAGGATTAAAATAAAATTTTATCGATTTAAGTCAAACTCCTTTACAACAGTCAAGCTTTTTACTTGGTCAGCTACTTTCTGCCTGTCAGAATGATGATTCATGCTATTGAAAGTAATGACCTTAGAGAAGACCCTCAGCAAGACCATCCAAAGCATGGTATTTCATAGCTGCTTCTGAAAGGTAAACCATCTCAAACAGAAAGCAAAATTCTCATGACAGCAACTCCAGCCACTTGTTTCCCTTTTTTTATGGTAATAGTATACATCTTTCTACTGACAAAAGAATACACCTAATGTAAGGAGTTAATAATTTGCAGCTCTTATGGGAAGAGTGAAGATCAATACTTAACAGTTTACAAGTGAAAAGCAAAGGGCTACATTAAAACAACATTTCCTACCTTTTGAATATTTGTTGAGCATACCAAGGCCATTAATGACTGCAATGGATTGAGGCTAAGACCATATCGATTGATAACAGAAATAAAAATTTTCAGGCTAACTTTATTGATGGGATTTCTATACAAATAGGAAGAAAAATACGCTGCTTTACACAACTTTGTCAATGACGGATCAGGGAAAGTTCAAGGAAAAGTTTTTTCTTTTAAAACTGTAATTTTTTTTAATCGCACAGCCTTTCCAAAAGCATGGATAATAATGCTCCATGACATTAAGCACACAGTTTAAATCGAAAATCCTATTACATACCTAGGAAAAATTAGCTGCGGAATGACATAAGATACAGCCTTCAGCTCTTAACAATCTAGGAGGAGTTCTCGTTCAACCACTCAGAAAGTCCAAATTACATACAATTGTGCTAAACTTCATCCTTCTCGTGACTATCTCAAGGATTGCTCTCAGGAGACTGCTAAGGAAGCAGGGTCATTGGGTCCCTTTTTTAATGTCACAGTAGGGACATCCATAGAAAAATAAAATAGCTAGCATGACTGAATGTGTGGAAATATAATGGGGACTAATGAAGTAGCATATTTTAATGTTCTTGTTCCAAACTTGTTAAGCACAGCAAGAAACAGGCTATATCCTTTATATATGCATGTGCAAAAACACTGCTATGCTATTGGAATATTTCCTGTGATTTAATCAGTAAGTAATGATTGTCTCGTAAAGGCTGATAATCTATAACTCTTTCCAAACTCCCCATTTAAGACTAATCAGAACTGTGTCATTTTGTAGGACAGAATTTCTCATTCTCAATTACTTTGGCAGACAGCTATTCTGTATGCACAGATTTAAGGACGTGTCTATATATATAAATACAAGAAAGCTATATATAAATATAAGAAAGATTTCACACTTTCAAACTATTTGCAGAAAGCCATGGGGGGAAAAAAAATCTTTCCATCTACATTATAGGAAATTGGACAACGTGAGGACTGAGTACATTTATTTAGATATGTTATTTAACTAACAGGCAGCATGAACCATAAGTCCTGAAAAAATAACTTTCTAACCACTCGAAGGTCCTTTAAGGCTACCTACCCCTTGCATAGCCATCCAGAACAGGAAGTTTGGGCAGGGGTCCTGGCAGATGCTTTCACTACAGAAGGGCTCTTAAATCTGAGCAGTGGGTTTCCATGCCCCACGCTGCTGCAGAGCATTGTTATGCTGGAAGGTGTTAATGGTTGCCAGCAAGCATGCCTCTGATCCATGGGAAATCACAGACTTCGCAAGCTGATGTGCACGCTAGCAGCCCTTTGTTCAGAGGAATTAAGATCTTTAATAGAGTAAAACAGCTGAAACAACAGAAAGCCATGTGGGAAGGCCCAGGGAATTGATTGAAAACGTTGGGTCCTGTATTGACAGGAGGTAGATGTGTTGGTACATGTAGGCAGAAAACCACCAGGAAGACAGAAAAACAGCTGTAGGCTTCGCCTTGAGAACAGAAATAGACCTCCCTGGGTGAAGGACTCAATGGAAAAATATGTTTAAAAGTTGGAAGTAAGAAAATTATCAATTATTATTCATTTCTGCTGAATATAGGAAAAGAGGATACATTTACCAAAAATGATTAAGGACGCTCCAAAGAAATGCTTGACAAATATAAGCAGCTTCCCCTCCCCCAGAAACAAACAACTAAAGCCTAGCTAATAGTAGCAAGGAGCAGAAAACAACAGTTTACAGCATTCAGCCCCAAACGAAAGGATTAATTTCTTTGAGAGATCAAAGGATGGTTCAATTTTCCACTCCAAACACCAGCTAGAACTACTTGCTTCTAAAACCGAAAACATTTCATTTTCGATGGTTGCTCCCACAGTGCAAGCTTCTGCCTGGAGCAGCCTGTCTGCTTTCATAGCCATGCGAGGCCCACGAGCTTCCCACACACAGGACAAGTGTATCAGTCCTCTCCACCTGGCAAGCGTCTACATCAAGAGGCAACTCACAATGGATGGCTTTAGCAGCTCCACTGTTAGCCACATCCCTGGTCCCAAGAACTTGGAGGAAATTTTTAAGGACCTTTTGCAACTGGCTGTATATTGCAACAGCTTATGCAGGCAGTCAGTAGTAAAAATCACATGAGAATGTGTATTTCTTGAGCTCTGGGGTGTCTCTCTTACCCCACTCACTAAATAGCCCATTTTCAGCTCACAGTGGTCTGTTTGCGACCACCGGTGCAGCTGGTGACCAAGCACAGGTATGGACTGTGAACTGTTCCACTTTCTTTGCATTTCAAAAGCAAAGGTCAATCTGTGAGTGCGGCACAGTGAATAGTCTTTTAGGCAGCACAGATAGAGTAAAAGTCTCACTTACATATAGCCTTGGACAACCCAACAGGAAAAAAAAGCCACAAACCAAAAAAGCAGAAAGTTGGGTACCAGGTTTACTTGAAACTTCCTGATGACCCAGTCACTCACCAGTCTTTACAGCAACCTACTTGAACGTGAAATGTATAGTGGGTACAGCTAGGTGTGCATCTTTCCAAGCCTCCAACGCATGCTTGAGAATGCAGTCACACAGTGGTAGAGACCCAGCACAGACCTATTAAATTCAATAAACAGTCCCTTGACTCAGGTACATGGATACTATGCACAGAGACAAGCTGTTGCTTCAAACCACAATATGATTTATAAATGAGACCACTGTAATGAAAACGGACTGTTCCTAAATCAAATCCTACTGAAGGCAAGTGACCAAAGGTAGAATTTTCTATGTATGATTTAGATATTTTCAGACAGATTTATAATTTTTTTTCTAAAGGAAGCGGACATCAGCCTTCTGAGGTACTTTTATAAACACAAGCATGGGCCCAAAGCTTCAGAAAATAAACAAACTGTGGCAAATCAGGCCCTTCAGATTCATGCTGACATTTAAAACCAATGAGTCCTAAATAGGAATGTTACTTACTACACTTTTTCAAAGTTGCTTGCTCTGCATGGAACATCTTAATGTTTCTCTGTGTGGTTGTCACATGAAATGTTAACACCAGCAACAAGTAACAGCTAAACACTAAACATATACATTTGTGTTGTAGCTGTTCACACTTGATATGACCATAATGTCTAATGTAATGCCAGATGATGAACTTGATATTCCAAAACTTTATTTCTCCCTGGTTAAATTCACTACAAAGAGAGAGGAGAGGAAAGAAGAGACGCTCATAAGCCTTACTCTGGATGTATTGTTGACAGCACAAGAACATGTTTATTTTTGTTATTCCTTCTGGTGCTCATTATAAGCACCACACTTTTGGATGAGTTATGGCCAAAGTGTCTAGCTATCAATAAAACATGGGTTTACTGAATCTGCAGCAACATGAGACACATGTGCAGTAATCTCCTGTTTACTGATGGCACATTATGTGACATTATTTTTATTCAACCCTGACCATTGGAAAACTAAAACAACTTTGATCACTTTTGGAGATTCTGAGCTAAGATTTCCATTTGTAACTATCAATTATTAAAGAATAGTTTTAAAGGGTTCTTAGAGCTTTTAAAAAAATTACAGTAATTTAAGCAGCAACAGCAGATGATTACAAGTCTTAAGCCTCATATGGAATAAGAAGTCTGTATTAAACAGTCACATTGCCATCTACTGACAGCTTTTTATAAAAAGGCTTGTGTTTTTTATTAGCTGCTTGGCTACATACTCAATGCTCTCTCTCGACATACAGTGGTACAAAATATTAGGGATGTACAATATATGTTGCTCGATATATCCCAGTGCAATAATCCTGCTTCTTTTTGAATCCATTACAATCCATTCAGTCTTTCACAGTTATATACTGCAATTAGATACATCTATTAATTGCATTATTGCACAGTATTTCATAGGCGGTAGAACTGTTTTCAAGAAAGTAACTACAGAAGGGTATGTTAATAAATCTGTGCTACATGTGCACTACATAGGGACTTGCTAATAGGATTTCCATCATAACAGCATTTATCTCACTGCACATTTTATAATACCTATCACTGGCAGCCAGAGTATTGTTGTTATATGATGTGAAAAATAGGATTTCATGTTAAGGACACATCATATAGACTAAAACAGCAGTGCCACTGATGCACCTGTGTATTAAAAAAAAAAAAAAAAGCTTTTATCTCATCTTTACAGTAAAATACATTTTTTACCTGAGCCTAAATGCCTTCGTTATTACAACAGCAACCTGTTACTGCATTTTAAAACTGAATCCAGGCCTCATGTCAGTTCTATCTTACTGCAACATGGGTCAGGGGATCCTAAAAAAGACCTGTAAATGAAGCGATGCAGCTCTTTCATAGAAGTGAATATACCAAGCTGGGGTTTCCTCACTGCTACCCAAACAGCACTGCTAATCCTCTGCGCAAACTGAAGGCCATCCTTAGCTCCTCACTGCTTATTTTCCTGCTAAGAATTTCCACATGCTCACCGGACGATGGCATAAGGTGATTTTTCTTTGTCCTTGCCTCTTAATTGTAATATTTGAGTTTGAAGGAAAACGGCAAAACCAATAATCTAACAGATACTGTATAACCTACAATATTTGTGCCCAGTTTTTCATATCGCTGAACTTGCCCATCATAAAAGAGTTTCTAAAGCTCTAAATTATCTTTAACGCTTCAATTACTGTCATCTCATACTCTTGTTTGAACAAACTCAAGCATTTTACCTTTTGTGAGAAATTAACCTGGCATACAGAAGCGCCCAGAGAAGGTGGTACCCTACAGAACACAGGGCATTATAATACTCTGTTCAGAAACTTTTCATCAGTGATCTTTGAGTGCCTTCCAAGGCCTTGCTCCTTGGCCAAAACCAAGGTAGTAGAGAAACATACCTCCATGTAGCAGAGTAGCTCAGGATCACAGAGTTAATCCAGCTGCCATTCACCACTCCATGTGCACAGTCCTTGCACTGTTACCTAGCCAAAAAAAGTAGTACTTTTTAGAAAACTTAAAATATCAGCTAAAATGAAAGAGTACCTCACATATATCCAAGCTATTTTCAGATATAACAAGACCAATAAGCAGCTAGAAGCATACAATAAGCTGAAGTGAGAACTCACATGAATGCAGCTAATGACCATTAACTCCTTGTTTGCAGAGCCTCTGAAAATTAACTGAGAGCATCAACAGAAAGCTCCAACAGGAATTCTCTTTTATGGTTATGCCCTGTTTAACTATGGGTAAGCTATCCTCAGATCTCACAGTATCTTGGAATGCTTTCTGGATATCCTTTTGTAGGATTACTGTATGTTTATTGCACATGTCCTAACATACCCAAGCATTTTATTTTGCGTCCTTTTCCAGAGTAACACAACTGCTTAAACCTTTTTAGAGGCATTGAGTCATATCTAATTATCACTCATTGATATCTGTAATAACTAGAATAACAAAATGTCAAGATGGAATGATTAGTGTGCACGCTGTGTGAAATAGAAGGCAGGCCACTGCAAGGTAATACCGTTTGGCTGAAATGAATTTTGTTTACAGATAAATAAACCAACTGCCAGATTTACCACTCTGCAACTTTCCACTTTGTCTTCTCATCCAGTGGTTGCTGGCAATAACATTGCCCTGAAATGAAGCTCTTGCAACTCAACGGGTGCAGAATGAAGGATGAAAGTCACACTTGTCTCCCTTGTAAACAGTGCAGTTTTTCAAACAAACTACTATATAGAGTGAATAAAAATATATTGTATAAAATTCATAAAATTTCCCTTTGCAGTCATTTAAAGACAGCCTTAATGAAACTTGAATGGAGATCAGTTCTTTAAGGAACAAAATAATTTCCCTAAGTAACAAGGCAAAATCAAAGCTGGCATTTGTTTCCAGAATAAAATACCTGCTAACCCAAAACTCAAGGTCAGCCTCAAATCTCAAGTTTTTCTTAAATGTAACCATCCTCTCATCTTTTCTTCCTAAAGAATGAGGCTAAGTATTTTCACTACTGAGGCAGCAACAACCACAACCAAACAAACAAAAAACCCCAAACAAACAAAACCACAAAACAAAACAAAACAAACAAAACCAAAAAATATCCCACCCACCCAACCAAAAAAACCTAAACAAAAAAAAGTTTCAGATTTAAATGCAAACATATTTTGAGCAAAATCCATCTAATACTAGTGGGAAAGCTAGAATCCTTTCTTTCACTGGGATTGTGATTGAGAAAACCAGGAAGATAAAGTATGAAAACATAAGACATATGTAATATTTCTTTCCTTGGAGAGCTCAAATACAGATTTCACAACAGGTGTTGAGGAGGCTTTGGCGAGGCTTGTTTGTTTCTTTTTAAACAGTGCATTCTTTTAGCTCTCACAGAAACAAACCAGCTCAAGTCGTGGAAAGCTCTTAGACAAACACTGGTTGGTGGCTATACCTGTATCACCTGAAACTTAGCTAACTATTCATCATGCCCAGGCTCTGCTCTCCATATGAGGTGATGATGAGATGAAATGGCCAAGAAGTATGCAAAGAATGCAAACAGTCAATTAATGTGGTTCAGAAGTGAAATTACTTTGTTTGTTATGCAGAGAACACAAAGCTGTGATAAATTATTGCTTTAACATCGTAACAGCATCTGTTGCACACAGCCTGCAGGGCTCATACCTGGCCTTTGATCTACATCACTCTCATTGAAAAGAACAAGGTAATCTGGATACCTGTAGGACTCTCTCTTGCACAGCTTTCAAAAAGCTATAAAAAAAAAAATACTCTCAAACAATCATAATTTTTTGTTATTGTTCGGGAGGGTTGAGGGGAAGCAGAGGAGCACATTTTGTTTCGCTTCAACAAGTAAAAGAGTAAGAATGAAAAACTCCATCACAGGAAGAACTTCCTGGCTGGTATATTTATGTTCTGTTTTCCACTGCTTTTTTAGGTACTTATCTGTGGCAAACAAACACATTTGCATGCAAAACATAGATGAATGAGGGAAGAAAATAGTTAATGATGGTGGACACTACCTTCTGTGACTGATGTGAAAGAACCTCTCTCAGCTATTTCGTTTTAGAAAAATCTCCACGTACTTTAAAAAAACCCAGCAAATTCCATGGTGTCAGAAGTGTCACTTCTGCAGTGCAGAAGGTCGTGTCATTCAGTATAGCATCCTGGGAGAGCCTCTGAATTAAGAGCATGGTTTTTTAGTACCTATGACTCATTAAAAACTAATTTGAAAGTCTGAAGGTTTCAAAGCCACTTACAGCAGAAAGCAGAAGTTTAGAGAGTAGTTCGGAATGCTATAGCCCCCATGGGGCTCATGTTCTTGCTTTTGAAGAAATCACTTGATCATTGCCCATACTTAAAATTAAAAATATGAACAAACATTCCAAAATTAAGCCTTAAAGAATATTTCTCCAAAGTCATTATGAAAATTTTAAAAATAAACAAAGGTTTCACCGTGTGCCTTTACCCCTGAGTCTGCATATTTAGAAGAAACAATCCAAAAGAGAGGCAAATGATTTTTTTTTTCCTTAAATATGTTCACACACATAAAAAGTAACTCAGCTTTCAGACTCATCCATACTAAAGTGCAAAATGCTGAAGGCCCAAGTGACAGAATGTAGGGTGTAACTGTCATCCTCAGTGTCTTATAACACCAGCGGCCAGCACAAAATATCTTTGAAGGTTGTAGTGGGTGACAAGATACTTTAAGTAGAGATAGGAAAATCAAAGGACATTGTCTGGTTTATACACTGTCACTGAGTAAATCAAACATGGTTTTGTTTATTTGTAAGGTCAAGACACTTGCATTATATTAAGGGTTCATTATCAGAGACAAGCATTATCTGTCACAGTGTTACAGGCTGATTTTTCTATTTGAAGGTCTAAGAAAAAACAAAGCTCTGTAGAAAAGAAGGATTTTGGGTTGCCAGAAGATCTCAACACAAACTGATGTCTTCATTATGATGGAAGCCCTACATATTGAGTAGCTAAAGTAATAAAACAAAATTCTAGTTTTAGGAAACTTTCTAAACAAATATTCAAGTCCAGACATTCTATATTTTTTTTAACATATATTGCATATACTACTTGTAATTATTTCAGGACTAATTATTTATCAGGAAAATTGCCTTTATTTTTCACTGTAAATTTTAATCCAGCAATATCCAACATTAAGCTTGTGCTTAAGGTCTTAGAAAGTAGTTCCATGCTGAACTACTGCAGACACAGTCAGTAAAGCATTTTAAACATTTTAAGTATGCAAAGATACTCCTAAAGCCTGGAGTAAGGCTAAAGTTTGCAATATTATCTTTTAGCAACTTTGTTATGTATCTGACACATTGGGCATGAATTCCTATATTCAGTGAGCCCTCAAGACATATGTGTTGTCTTTTGTTTTTAAGAGTGCATCACTCATATTAATAAATTCTACTCAAAACAGCAACCATCTGCAACAGTTGATATTGTTACTTATGTGACCCAGTGCTGCAATTCTGTGATCACAAGTTTGATCCAACCCAAGGAAGGCAACTGCAATAAGGTTCAAGTAAGGTCTCTCCTGCAATCACCACACTGTACTGGCTCTACACTCACTGAATGAAAATGTGGTGAAAACCTTTTCACCTCACATTTCACTGCACACAAGGGCCAAAAGAATCTACAGCTTATGAGATCTAACATATTTTTATAAACATTTTATGCAAAGTTTAGAGAACGAGGTATAATTTTATTATAAAAGATGTCCTCTAAGATAATATACTGTTCTTGTTTGCTCTAAGATACTGCACAGCAGATAAGATAATGTTAACAAAGCAGTAAGAAAGGGAGTGACAAATGGGACAAAATTCGCTGTCATTGGTTTACTGCATCAGCTACAGCACCTCAGTCATAAAGGAGAAAAAAAAAAATCATAGGGATTAGGGGAAAAACCAGACATAATTCACCATCCTATGTTCCCTCTGGTACCCAATTTGAGTCAATCACAATTGATTAAAAATCATGAAAATATATGACATTATGAATACATCCTTTAATAGTATAAATGATCAGGTTCGCATATGACTCCTATGCAAATCTGAGACCTAACTTTAGAACACTATCTAACAAATCTAATTATTAGACAAGCACTATTATTAATTTTATTTGTATTACTGCACTTTTTCAGCTGTATAGTATACCCAGTGCAAATCTGCAACGTGTAACCCGTCTGCCAACACAAAAATCATGTATCTTGAAGTTTGAGTGCTTGGAAGCACTGATAGTCCTTATGACAAGTTTTTAATGAAATAATGCTATGCTTGTCAGTGGAACTGAGACAAAAAGATACATTAGACTGACATATATCTAATCATCCTGCAAAATACTGCATCCCAGAACATGAGGTGAAGAGTTGAAAAATGCAGACAACATAATGTGCTTATTTGTGGTCTCATCCTGGAACCAGTGAAAGTTAGTGTGACCAGCACAAATTTTCTGCCCAGAGGAATTAAAACCACTGAGAAATGGATAAGTTCAGTGTAAAAATATCAAGTGATTGTCCACAAATACATACCCTGAAAAGAAAGTGTTTGCTCCTCATTTATTTCTACAAAATCACAAACAGCTTTGATTTGCGCTGCATTCCAAGCCATGCCAAGAAACATGATGCACAACAAATATTAACCACAGGCATGTTTACCCTCTGCCTCTTATGCTTCCAGATGTCTCAGTTTTATGTGCCAAACTACCACCTCCTCTTTCAAAATCCTACTTCTAAACATCTGAAAAGTCCTTTTCCTTTCTACATTATATTTTGTGGTGGAGCAACAACACTGTGTTTTGAAGGCATGTTTCAGAAGTACTGGCTATTTCCAATTAAAAACTCAATGACACTGTCACAAACAGAAGATCTTTTAAGTTTCTAGTAGTAAAAAACTCCTAAATGGCAACAGTGGCCTGTTAAATAATAGTAGCAATATTATGATTAATTGCAATTCGTAAAAGACAGAAGTGTTCAATAAATATGCCTGCTGTATTCTTCAGAAACAAAGTAGTGTCTCAGGAAGTGATGAAACATTTTCCTGTATTAACCCAGGAAAATGTTAGCTAGCAGCTTCTGAAATCTGACATTTTAAAAATCAGCAGATCCAGATAACTGAAATGTTTTAAAAGAACCAGCCAAGCATCTTTCTAAGCTGTCAGTGGCTTCTGTCACATTGGCAAAGCTTCAGAAGACTGAAGAGGAGTTAGAGTTATGCCAATATGACAAGATGGGACTTAGTAAAATCCCATCGTAATTACCAAAGTAAAACATTGAGAAGAGCAAGAAATTAACTTCTACAAAGTCAATCCTATGCACAGTTATAACTCCTATGGACTCAAATCCAAAAATTGGGGTCTTGTGGTTTATATCAGTCAGAAGCAGAGAGTGATGTTTGAATTAGAGTTCTGGTACAAAACACGTGTTTACAACTTAACAAATTCTGCTTCTTTAAAGACAGGAAAAGTGAACTGAGACAATTACCTCTCACACTACCAGAACTCCTTCATTCATCCTGTTCCAAAAATGTGCCTTGGAAGAACAAAACCTGCATCTGCTCAGGTTGGTTCTCCATTTCTAAGTTCTCTCCCTGCTTTCTGCATAAGATCATTTAGCCACACAAACATAGCCCTTCGTGTATCAATAATCAGCCAAACTTCCTTCACACAGAACATCTGAATTTCTAACTAGCAGCCTTAATTTTGGATGAAAAGACACTGAACTGTGTCTCATAGCTACCATAGGAAGGTAATTAATTCCATCAGTTTCTACTAGATTAACCCAATTTATACTGTTATATTCAACTAAAAAGGGACTTTGTGGGTAGTGGTAAAATTAATGTTAATTGTTTTCAGCACAATTTTTATATTAGTGTAATGACAAATGTTCCCATTCCTGCAGTTAAAAAGGTATGTAGCTTTCTAAGCAGTGAAAGCACATGTAAAAGTTTATTCCTTGAAATGACTTAGCTATGGGTATATTAAAAGCAATATATAATCAGCTAACAAAGGAAAAGACCCCAGGGTCATTTAAATTAAACATGATGGGCAATGCTAAAGTCCCATGAGTTCAGCTGATTCTCTCCAAAAGTCAAGCTACTGAAGCAGCAGTGGCTCTGGTCTTGTACCTTAACTGTTCCTAACTGACACATAGCTGACTTTGGGAGCAAGAACTGAACTCCAGCCGTCTTGAACAACCACAAAATAACTAGTTTAGACAACTGGAAAAGAAAGTGGTCTGTTTCCACTTCCCATTTTATCTTTCTGTTGCTGGCTCAGTCTCCTTCCCACCTACCTACCCAGAGCAGATTCTGCTGTCATAGGACTTGTTACAAAACAATCCTGGGGCTGATGATGCTCCTAAAGCCTCTGCATAGCAAATGTGAGATTTAGGAGTATCACATCACCATGTAACCTCGATCAGAAATATACTTACAGCCGCTGTTTATTTAAACTTTTTTTTTTTTTTTGCCTCCCCACTTGCACCGTCACCCTCCTTTTGAAACAGAACTTTTGTCAAGCTCCTGTCTCTCCACCCTGCATGACAGGGTTCCACATATTAATAAAGAGAATTTGGATCATACCCATCGATTACTATTCATGAAAACAGGACCAAATATAACCAAATTTGTGTATGAGTAGGCCATGAAAGTCTAAAAGCACTGAGACTTTCTCAGCCAAGGACAGCCCAGGTAAATCCTGAAACTCTACATTTCTCAAGTCAGTACATAGCCTATAGCCACTTAGCTGTAATGGCAAAAATCATATATAAAGAATATATAATACATAAACAGCACATATAAATACACAAGACAAAACACAACAGATTGAGTATGAGGAAAATATGATCACACAGACAGAATAACAGTGTTTCACAGACTGATCATTTTCTAATTTGTAAACCACATTTATTTTAAGTCAAGTTAAATGACATTCCACTCTGATGGCTTCTGTGGTAGGGTGTGAAGGGAAAAAAAAATAATTCGTTTGTACTGTATAGAGTTCACTTAAGGATTACCAAGCATAAAAGACAGCACAGAAAAAGAAATATGGAAGAAAAGAGCAAAGGATAGTTCAAGTATGGTATCTTTGAAAGAGTGAATAAGTGACAAAAGTATGCAATCTTGAAAAAAACCTCACATTACAAAAAAAAGGTTCTCTTTCCACTAAGTGTTTGGCATTTCGACCTTCTATGCTTTAAGTTTTCACCACTTGTATTTGTTTCTCAGTATCTGCCTTTAAAACAATTTGCTTTTACTGTCTTGGAAAGTATAATGGAACTTTCAGGTTCAGCCACAGCCTCCATGACACTATAGCTTGCGGTGTTCCTCTTTTGAGGAGTTTCTTGGGGCTGTTACATTGCAACACCTCTACAGCTTTCCACTACTAAATTCTTGTAAAACTGGCACCCTTCTGAGTGTATCCTCATCTGTCTCTAGAAGCTTTAGAACTTTCTTTTTAATAAAAAGGATGGTTAGCATTTATAAAGAGTCTGAGTTCAAGCATACATTATAAAACTAAGGAAATGCAAAAATAAACCCAAATTACTAACATCAAAGATTCCAGTTTCACTATTCTGGCAGTAGCTTGCAGTGAGAAATAACCTTCAGTGCCAGGTTAAAGCTGAAAAGTGGTAGCAATGGGAAGGCAGGGTGCACATCAAAGCTAATGGCAAACAGGACATCTGCATTCCCTTTGAAGTCCTTCTCCATTGTTTTTCTCCAGTCACCCACAAGGGCAACCAAAAAACGGTAGAATATGGGTGGCATCCATCCCAGGCTGCTAACTTTTGATGCAAGGAATGAAAAAATCTCTGTGGCAACCACAAACAGGGCTCCATTGTACCAATGCTCTAGGCAGCTTGCACCAGAAATTAGCCACACCCTTTCAGTGTACGTCAGTGAAAGGCTGGGAGGAGTTCTTATGGCTAAGCCCAAGAGACCTCAGTCACTCTGCCACTATCCTTGCAGTTATTTGTAACAATCTGGTATTCTTTTATACCAGCATTTACACCTAAACTGCATGATTCACTAGCTATGATCCAATTAAATACTATTTTTTTTGTTCTTAATTCATATGTTTCTCTCAAGAAGACTTGAGAGTGGCAAGACCCCGTGCGTGAGGAGGGGCAGCCTTTCCCAGGGAGTACAGGAGCAAGCTAAGGAGGAGCAGAGTGCAGAGTGAGGGAGAAAGTGGGAAAGAGGAAGGTAATCAGCCAGGAGCCTGAAGCATGCAGAGCCCAGGTAAATGGCTGAGACAGGCCATGCTGCCCAAGGGATCAGTGCCCAGAGAAACACAGAAAACCCACAGGGACTAAAATCAAAGCTTGGGGGCCAAGAACCTGCCTGCAAGAAGAGAATTGACAGGGAGAGAACTGTTCATAAAGTCATTTTACTTCTAGTCTGTTTCACATCACTTCAAGATTCCTCTGTTTAGAGATTAGTTATTCCAGATTATATTCTAATAAAACATGGTTTACAGTTTAAAAGCCTTAATACCTTATTTGGGGTGCTCACTATACAGAAAAGGAATAAACAGGTTAAAAAAAAGCTCTGGCTGCCATGGGTCCTGTCAGAAACACATTAAGCTAATTTAGTTAAAATGCTCTTCTAACAATTTTATTTACACATAAAAGCATAAATAGGTAAAAGGTCTGCATGCTGACTCTTCTTTTCTGAAGGAAAAACACATTTTAGAAAAGTAAAATCCTTTATACTTGTTTTCAGTACTCACATTTTAAATATTGTTTATGAACTTTTCTATTGCAAATTGAGAGCAGACAGAAAAATAACTCAATTAGACCCTCCTGACACACTGAAAAAGAAACTTGTCACAGCAAAGCAATTTTAGATGCCAAAATGGTACCAGCAAAGAAAAAAAAAATGGGCTGGGGGAAAACAAACAAACAAAAAAGCTTGTAGGCCATCTTTTGGAAGCTACTGAAACACAAACCATGCTGACCTTAATGTTTTAATGAACCCACGTGAAATGGAGTCTGACAGGTTTCTGGTTTTAGTGACAAACACATTCCTGCATACTCCTTGACTAAGCAAATGATAGTACAACTATGAAAGGAACATCAGATATCCCTGGACATGCACATCCAGTGGGTGTTAAAATATAGATGGGAGTTCATATCACAGAAGAATATGATCAAAAATTTTAGAGTGTCAAACCCATGCGCAGATGTTAAAAAGTAGAAGCAATGGCCACTAGATGACAAGATCTTGTCTAGGGCAAGTCCTCAGCTTCTGGCTATCTGTGTTCAGGTAAAGAAAAGAAGCACACAGTAATAATTCTCAGATAAAGTGTTTGGAATGGAAAAAGGGCTCATTACACAGATGGTGGACTTCTCAGAATTTTTTTTTCCCCTATCCCAGTTTATCTTGCTGGTATTGTACACCTCACTGTGAAGGGAAAACATTCCTTTTTGAATAAGTTTTCTTTCACAGAATCACAGAATTGTCAGTTAGAAAAGGCCTCTAAGATCATCGTGTCCAACTGTCAAGATAAAAAAAAAAAAAAACAGAACAAAACCACAAAAACACCTCACCATCCCCCTAGAGCATGTCCCAAAGTGCCTCATATACACGGATTTAACTCCATTTACTACAACTCTCTGGGCCCGGCCAGCCAGCCAGTTTTTAACCCAGCGAAGAATACACCTTTGTATGCCATGAGCTGACAGCTTCTCTAGGAGAATGTTAGACCATACAACAATGCTTTAAAGTAGGGGAATCCAACTTACTGTCATGGTATCGAACTTCTCATCTGACAAAGGAGATATTCTGAACTCAGAAAACTTGTAAGAAACGGTAAAATCCACCATGTGTTAAAAACAAAGTCGAAACCATCATGGAGACATCCATGAGACTCTGATGTTGCTCTACAAAGAGGAGCTATTATCAAGGAGTGGGACATGCATGCAGCACAGCCTCCAGCCATCAGAACTAAACCAAAGTTCAAAAAAGTTGCCTGTTTCACTGACATATTTCCTTCACAGTTCTGACAGGAGGTGAATACCAGTCAACCTGATCAGAAAGGGTGCAAGCAAATGATACTTCCCTTTAATGAATGCTTAACTTCCGCAGCAGAGAACAGAAGGCATCAAAGCACATCTTACTGCCCTTTGCACTGAAATCAACAGGCAACATGAGACTGATCTGAATGCGGAACTACGCTGGGTTGAGCGCCACTTGTTCACACTAAACAAATGATAACAGTTTTTTACAAAGGCTGCTGTCAGACTTCCAGCAATATCCCTGTCTCTTCCTAAATTTCTTCCTAAATGTATTACTTTTATTGACTTAGAGATGAGTAAGAAGAGACACACTGCATCAGTGGAATGCTGTTTAGGTCATTCAAGAACGATCAGTAAGTGGCACTGTCATTTATGAGAAAGCACTGTTATTAAAAACAAATTGATGATGATAAAAAGAAATAAAGTACCACAACCACAGAACAAAATATAAAACAATAACTGTGCAATAAATATGCAGTAAATCTCTAGTTTAGACTTTTGCTCTTTCTTTAGAGTTTGTAAACTCCGAGACGCTATGATCTAACGTCAGGTATACAGTAACACTACACAGAGCAACAGCTCTTCTGTTTCTTCCTAACAACCTAGAACCCTTACTCCAAATACAACTACACTGAATTATGAGAAATGAACTCCAGTGGTAAAAAGCTAGTTAATTATAGCTGAATATCAGAACATAAGTGATAGAAATGTCTTAAGATCTTTAAACATGCAATGACCAGGAGACTTTCGGATTTGAATTAGTAACTAGTATTAAATATAGTGAGATAGTTGAAAATAATAGGTTCAGGATTCACATGGGATCCATTTTGGTTTTGTTTGCTTTCGCTTGGAGGTTGTTTCATCCTTTTATTTGTTTTATGATTCCAAGATTGAGATTTGAGGGTCTCTATGCATAATTTTATGGCAAAGTGACCCAATAATGCATGTGCACATACAGTATGGAGGAAAAAATACATTCCAAACTTGTTACTTAAAACCAGTTAACTTCTAACAGTTCTATAGCTAAAACTGATCCATTATTTCTATTGCTTTTATCCTTGTACCCCAACAAGTTGACAGTTGCTTTCTGAAAATGAGCAAAGTTGCCCCACTCTTCTCCTTAAAACTTACTTTTGCCAATAGAGAGGTTGCTGACAAACTAAGAGCAGGCAGCATCATCTTACTTTGTACTTCCTTGCCTACACCTATCTGCTGACTCATGAACCTCCTTAGACTATTAGGTACTTTGGCAGCAGCTGTCTTGCTTTTCTTGTCTGACATTTAACATCATCTTAATTCCTGCCCAAGCATTTCAGACAGTATTTTTAAGAGGGTTATAAGCCAACTGAGTGACCACTGGGAAGAAGTGCTGCTCCTACACCCTTCAATCCCGCATTCCCAATATCATGCTTCCACTTTTTAATTTGCAATAACTTCAGTAGTCATTAGATTCCTTCGAGTCAAAAGCATCTTATGAGCACAACAGAAAATTAACTCAGAAAAAAACCTGCAAGCTGATACATCTCATGAAAGGATTAAATGGATTCCAGTGCTGGCACAAGAGAAGCAGCACCAACTACCTAGAAACATGAGAAAAGGGAGGGTCAAGCAACACCTGGTTTTTGGCTACTTAGCTGTTTGCAACAATGCACCCTATACACAAAAATAACCGTGAAATAGAGATAAAAGAAATAATAATGTTATATCAATATTTATATTCTTATATTAAAGGAAGGGCTGGAGGAGTGGGGTTTAATAAGAAAATTGATTTAGGGGGTTGGGTTTTTTGAAGGGGAAAATTATTTCCTTAAATACAGACATCAGTGACTTGATTTTGGACATGACTATGCAAAAAGCTGTATCACAAGTGGCAGACTGTGACCAAGAATAGAAATGGAGAGTTAAGAGATTTTCTGTCATATAAGATGTTCACATATATTCTGAAGAAAATCACAGCATCACAGAGAATGGAAAGGGTTGTAAGGGACCTCTGGGGACCATCTAGTCCAATGCCCGAGCTAAAGTAGGTTCACCTAGAGCAGGTTACACAGGAATGCATCCAGGAGAGTTTTGAAAGTCTCTGGAGACTCCACAGCCTCTCCGGGCAGCCTGTTCCAGGGCTCTGTCACCCTCAGCAAAGAAGTTTTTCCCTATATTTTGGTGGAACTTCCTGTGTTCTAGTTTGTTCCCATTGCCCCATGAGAAATACTTGCCTAAATCACCATGAAGCCTAAAATTTATTTCTGTCTTTCTCTCACGTTAGCCACCTACAAATTTTGGAGCTCTTCTTTATTACTCACACAGAAAGTTTTAGTCTTCTGAATCATTACTATCTAAAACCACAATAAAGACTCACTATGTAACATAACAGCATATTTAGTAGTGAGGATGCACAAGCAAAAGAAGAAGAGGAAGAGATGGATGCTCTTCCATTCTGCCTCTGTTCAGCATGGTGATCTTCAGGAACCTCTGACCATCACTAGTCTGTGAAGCCAAACCGGGCAGAACCAATTTTCTTAAACATTAGTTAACCACTGCTTTAAATTATTTCTATACCAACAGCTGCACATCAGCATTTAATAGCTCATTTCATGACATCTTACACAGTAAGAATATTTGGAGGGTGGTTCTAAGTCAGATACACATTGACAGATACATTGCAGCAAAGTTTGTAAACCTGAAAAACAAATTCATCACATTAGAATTTCTAGCTGGTCAACATCCCCCAAATCCCTGGTCATTTTATACAAATCTAAATAGGAAATATTTCTTCACTGTAAATGAAGAACCTGATGAAAACTATCCCCATTGCAATTATGTTGAAATTTAGACTGGATTTGATATGCTGGTACATTAAACATGGTAACTAATGAAATAAGGATGAATAAATGTCAGGTTAGAACAGCAATAAAAATAGCTAGCCTGAATATCTTGAAAAACATTAGAAGAAGAAGTAGTAATACAAATGCATGCTATTATTAACCACTGTTGGTAATGAAACTATCAATAATATTTAGATACTTTGTTCCTATAATAACATTTCATAAAAGCTGGAAAGCAAAAAATGACCAGGATGCCAGTTTTTTAATTTATGATTGTTTATGTGAATAAGCATAACTTTTAATTCTATCCTATTAGTCAGAACAAAAGCTTCCAAGAAAATGGGTGATTATTATCACCAAAAGTAGAACTTTTCTGAATTTGCTGAAAGCTGTCTGTGATTAATTTGGTACATAAACTGAGAAGGAATTACAAACAGCTACAGAACTATGAATCATTTTGTAAATACAGAAAGCAAACTAGAGATGTGCACCATTAATATACCAAATCAATGACAGTTTTCTGGCACATTCAATTCAGGCATTCACCACAGAAGTCTCTCCAATCGTATCAACATAATCAGGTACAGAAGAAACAACCAATAGAATTTGATAGCAACAACTTTTCATTCATCCTCCCTTCCTATTAGAGCAATATTTTAAAAGTGCAGGTTAACAAAAAAAAAAAAAAAGGGCAAAATTTGCATATTCTGGCAAACTAACGTAGTCATAGAAATTGTGCCCTTCTATACAATCTATTTAATTTTCAACATAAAAGTTTATACAGAGCAGAAAAAAAAAATCAGCACAGAAAACTTATTCCATCCGCAATAGCTATTCTTCCAATCAACAGATTTGGTAGTGATTCCATATTTAGGGTAAGAGTTTTTCCAGTGGGAGATGTTTTAATATTTTAATCATTTTAGGGAGCGAGGTCTTATTTTTTTAACGTAAGCTGAAGCATCTTTCAGTTCTTACAGGCACTGTCCTCATCATGATGACACTTGAGCACTGATTTAAAATGTTTGCTTTGCCATTAATGAAATCAAGAAGACAGTGTTTAGAATCTTCCTTTGAACTCTTGATTAAAATACATACATAAATAGATATATATTTATATATGTGAGCATTTGATGGTTTTGATCTACACTCTTGACACTTTGATCCCACTTTTCTTTGAAGATGGTTCAAAAAAGAAATTTCTAATGTATGCTCCCATACCATTATTTGCATAGGAGATCCAGAACTACTATCAAAGTATATGTCATTCTAGTACAAAGGGAGACAATTGTTTTAAATTGATTCACACTTTCACACAAAATGATAGCAATCAAGTGTTGTAGATTCCCTCAGGCTGCATTGAATTTTTCATGTTATAGAATCCATTACATCTGACAACACATTTTTTTCCGAAACTATTTTATAAGGTGAGCCAAGTGGCAAGGATGATATGGGAGCAAATAGTTTAAGTCTTCCCAACTATTAACTTGGGTCATTATCATGTACTAAAAATATATATCTATGTATCAGTTCAAATTTTCTCTAGTGTCTGACTCAAAATGAAAGACTACTCATATACTCATGTTTGCTTTTTCAAACGCTGCAGTGTTCAATAAGCTGCCTCCCTAACAATTGCAACCACTGTTTCTGAAAGCCCAGCAAGCAAGCACAGCCTCCAACCACTGCCATAAGCTTTCACAGCTGTGAGGCACATGTTAAATAGCTGTCTTTTGATAAAATGGACCTTGCTTGCCACTGTGTGAAGTGCTAAAACCAGATCTAGTATCTGGTCACCATGAACTGATTGTGACCCTGCATTCACAAAAACAATTCAGCTGCATAGAAAAAAAAAAAAAGAGTGTTGAGTTACTGTCCTTTACCTCTACACATGTATTCTACGTGATGACAACAAATATGTATCAAGAGGGAAAAAAGTTTGAATACCATATATTTGTATGAAAATGTGGAACTGGTCAGACTACTGAGAATTGATTGCAAATCCCCTGCAGGACAGACCTGTTGGTGAGGTGGGGGAAGCCTCAACTGAAAAGACAAGCAAGAAAAGGTGTTACATAAGAGTCAGCTTTATCTCAAAGGCTTCCAAGACTGTGTTGCAGGAAAACTCCGTAACACACCCTCTGTTGTGCTGAGGAGCCTTCACTATGTCTTCTTGAAGCTTAGACTCAAAGAGGTACAAACATTCATTAAGGAACAATTTTGTTGACTAGTTAACTTAGTTCTAAGACTGCTTTCTTCAGATTTTGCACAAAAGCTCTGCAAGAAAAAAACCTAAGTTCTTCATTTAATGTTTTATAAGACTATATTTACTTGGTACTATTGGTCTTAATTTTTTACATCACTATCTCCCTTTCATTTTTCTCCAACTAAACAAAATTCCCAATTTATACATACACAAGTAGGCTATTTATCTCAGGCATAGGCTCTCTTTTATTCCCTCCCACAAAATTATATTTGGAAAATTCTTCTCTATGTTACCCACAACAGCAAAAACAAAGGCAAGGTAAGTCTTTTTTTTCTCACAGAGAGCGCCTGAGCACTTCTGAGAATAGCAGTGTCAGATCCTTTGCAGCCACCGAGAACTACAAGGCAGTTGTGACTCAGTAACTGCACAGCATCCCTGAGCAGAGATCAGTTAAATCTATTTCATTTCAGGCTAACCTACACTATGAAACATGTAATTGGTTATGCCTTTTGCATTATTTCCAATCTAGCTCAGATTTGCATTGTAAACAAATCAATTTGCCACTTTAATTGTTTAGCTCTGAGTCAACTTATGGGGCTGAGAGGGCAGACAAAACATAATAAATGACTTCATGTCCAGATTTTATCACAAAGAGCTGAACTAAATAACTTATGAGCCCAGTCAGTTCTATTGGGTTATGAACTAGCTCTTCCTCCAGAGTAAATTAAAATTCTTATTGCATACAAAAAGCCCAGTGAACACATTTTATTACTGTTGCAGGGAAGTGCAGAAATAATGGAGGTAGAGCTAAGGTAAATATATAACCTGAAGCCTCTCTAGTGGATTGTTTGCTAAACCTTGTAATTTTATGCACCGATGTTTGAATGTTGTATTTTCTGCCTCTGTATTCAGAAGGTTCAGCAGAAAAACAGAAGTTGCTCGGACACGGCAAAATGAGAGCATGGTGATGACAGAGGAAGCTACTGTAAACAAAGAATATGTCCTAAGAACGATGACAATTTTCTGCTACACTTTGCAATAAACAGTCTCATCCCAATTCAGGAACAATGGGTATTTTCCTTCAAATTCAGGAGAAGAGCAGAGAGCATGAACTAATAGAAACTAAGTAAACGGGAAAATTCTAGAATTTAGAGAAAATGGAAGTTGGCATTTATTCTATAGTAGAAATTAATAATTTTAGAAATATACACTGGACTGTAATAGTATATGTGTACAATGAACAGCAGAACACACACTTTAAATTATAACCAGAGAGCAGGGCCAAAGTCCCTAAATGGGATAAGCACACAGAGAGGAATGTTTGTCATATGCAATATGAAGGTGAACTACAATTGGTGACTGCATCATTCTGAAGCTACAGGAAGGCAACAGGCTAAAATTCATCTCCCACTGGTGGCAAAATTTTTCCCAATTTCAGCAGATGTAGGATTCTGTACAAGAAGTCGACTTTTGTAATAATTGAAAGACCTGGACTCAGTGATACAGAGACAGAACAAGCATAAACCTTATCATTTTCAACTAAAAAATCCGACCTTTGAACAAAAAGGAATCTATTGCAACATACTTATTTTCTGCAATGATTAGACAAACCCAGAGCCATCTCATGCATGAATAACAAAATACATTTTCAGTTACCAGCTAATTAATGTCAACTCAAGTGAATACCAGAAGTGCTGATTTGAATCCACAAAGGGGCAAGACTAGTACTAATCGTACAGTTAAATATTCAACACAGTAAGATCTTAGAAGTGACTGGACAGGATTTTCTGGTCTAGTCTTTGAGGATAGCTTTTGAGGAAAACATGGTAGTGTAACTAGTGGGACTCTGAAATACAGAAAGATCATGATGTCAATTCAAACTGAGCAACGGAAAACAAGCTAATCTGTAGACAACTTCAAAAATAACTAAACTGATCAAGAAGAATGCATATCAAATAAAAGTATCAAAACTACATAAGAAATCAAACTATTACATAACTGCAGAGTACACTTTAAAAAGATTCTTTCAAGTGGAGTAAACAAAAAACATTAAAAAAATATTTGCATATGGAGTAAAACACAAGCAAGCATAAATAGGAAAGAAATTTAGAGGCCATCTTAAGGAAAATACCATCCCTTAAGGAATTGAAAACTTGATCAATTAAGGAGAATATGAAAGATTATACAACAGGGGAGGATCAACCTAAAATGGAAATTGAGAGAATAAAAAGGGACTCAGTAGACAGAAACACAGCATGGTCTCACAAAAGGATTCAGATAGAAATTAAGGTGCTCTGACAGTCACATGCACTTTGCAACTGTAATGGCAGAGATAAGATCTCAATTCTGGCAAGAGGCCAGCACTGCTGAGAACTTGGTCATAAACCTGGCGTGAGGAAGGAAATATGTAAGTGAAGCCCAAGAATAAACCCTTACTACAAACTTAAGACAGATTTTTAATCAGTCTTTGGTTTTGTTTCTTTCACAGAACCAAAACCAAAGAGGATACAGCTTTTACTCCCCCATAAAAAGCTAGGTGGTTTGGAAAGTAGTCCATGAACATAACTGTCTTGCCTGCTCACTCAGGAAAAACACTGCTGCGCTTTCAATGCCACGGTAATCTGGGATGGCAACGCCCACTCTCTACCAACCATTTGTCACTCCTCTTTGGCTTTGAAATTGTTCATGAACCTACCCATGTTGAGCTATTTTCTCATTCTTATTAGGTCATACACAAAGTCATGTTAACCATGCCTGCATTAACAAGTTCAGTGTTTCTCAAGAGCTGAAGTAAAGGAAGCTGAGATATTCCTTCCAAAATCCCAGATGCAGCATCCCTCAGAAAAATAAATAATTATCTCAATAAGGAAGAATCTCAATTCAATCAGTTTCTATTCAGGCCTTGCTCAGAAAAATTCAATCTTAAGTAGCAAGCCAACTCCAGGAAATGCTAAGCAATAAGCAGGGATTACACTCTCTCATAAGACACTTGTCAGTTCTCAGGTGGCCCATTAGTCATCCCTCCCAAGTCAAGATTTCATATTTAACTGTTTTGAAAAGATGAAAGCAGAAGTTTCCTCATCATTTTCATCTTGATATCATTTCACATAGACTAGCACCACAAATTCAGACCTGGCATAAAGTGGGTGTTACTCCCTTTCCTGTCCCAAATTTCCATCTGGCATCAGTTTTTTTCCTTATAGCCTCAATTAGGACAAGGGATCAAAAACATCACAAAGAGCTGTTCTTCAACCACTACACAGCTATTACCACCATATATTGCATTATCAATAAAACAGGCTAGCAATAACTGTTATTTCTAAAGGAGAGTCAAATAAGCTCTGTCTATAGTACAGCAAGATGACTTTACTAATAGGTAACAAATTGCCACTCTGATTGGAGCCAGCTGCCTAGTGAGAAAACTGGAATCATGCATTGATGTTCTGGAGCGCCTGCTTTTGTGAAACATTGGCTGGGTGCAGCACTATTTATATTCAGCTCTTCTGTGTGCTGCATTCAAGATGAAGCGATAGATACCATCTTAAAACAGCTGTCAAGTCGTATCTCCCATCAAATCTTATAAAGTGGGGTATTTTTTTAATTTATTTTGGTCTTAATTAGAACAGTGAAAACTTACACTCCAAAATGAGCAGGCATGCCAGCCTACCATTTAACATGGCAGTCTTCAGAAAGATTCAGTCAGCTCTGGAATTTTTTTTCTATTTTACTTCGATTGGCTTATACGAGATTTGCAATGACAGAAACATGGACATTTTCTGAGGTTCTCCCATCTTGATGTTTGCACAGCCTGATAAGGGGATGGGGGGGAAGGAAAGCAGAACAGAAAGGGCACTTACTTACTGCTTGCCACTCTCCAGCAGCTCAAGCTGACTACATACTGGCAGATTTTCATTTCCCAAGTCTGTAATTGCTTGCCCCAGTTACATCTTTCTCAGAGGCCACCCTCTTCCCTGCAGATGCCTAAGCAGAGTTATCAAGTTTGAAAGGCAAGTAAAAGGAACAAAAAGCACCAAGTTTGACTGACTCTCCTCACATCTCCACCTGAATGCAGATTTTTATCTCCATTATCTACGTGCAACTTATAGGTGCAGTTTCCTCCCTCCCTGAAGCTTCTTCATCCATTCCTCCCCACATGGAGATAACAGGTTTGCTCCATCCCTACACACAGCCCCTCTGATAAAGGACGAGCCATCCTGCAGCAACCTCTCATCTGGCAGGCTAGAATGAATGCAGATATGCTTCACTCTAGCAGGAGATACAGTAAGCTTCTGCATTTTCATGAGGGAGACCAATAAAACAGAAGCAATGCACAGCAAACTTGTCTCTCTCAAAAACTCTCTAATTCAGGCTTTTTTTCCGGTCTCCAGTACATACGTGTGGAATTTCGGTTTCTGATGTAGATACTTTTCATCACTTCCTAAATAATTAAAATTAAAACATTTTAAAAGCTTTGGGACTGCTCATAGTAGGAATTTTTAGTTTCAGCAGACTTACATCTGAGACCAAACCAAGGATATCATTAAGGTTGCAGTCAAGTGCATGACTTAGAGGCACAAACCTAGAGATGAACAAACTGTTCCACTGAACATGGGCACTGACTCAACCACAGCAAAACAACTTCTAAAAATGCTTTCATTCATATAACATGATATGTAGACATATGTCAGTGACATTACAGACTTAAATCAAAATGAAAAGATAAGATAGCCTGGAGAAGCTACACTGGTTTAGTAACTGGTGAGGGTCAAAGGGGATACAGATGCGCTGATGGCTTTCCACGCGTATGGCTCGTGTTTGCCAGAGGAAGACAACTCCTGGCAACCCACTCACTTTTAATGAATTTCATTTAAGAAAACAACTGTTCTGAGAAAATGTGGCCAAAAAAATGGGTTGTCCGCTCACATTACTATGTGACACGACAGTGACAGTGTACTGCATCCATGGACCAGACCCTGAGCACTTGCACATCAAAATACCCTGCTGCAGCCCACAGACTTCATTTTGTTCTCTATTTAAGACTTTCAGGATAAAAGAAGCAAAGTTTCAGAGTACAGTAGCCCCCATCCTTACCTCTTCTCCTTCTCTCCTTCCCCTTGTCATGATACCATCATCTTCAGCAAAACAACTCAATTCCAGCACTAATAAAGGCCTAGAGTTTAAGGACATTTATTTTTCACATTTCATGGCGGGTGGGGTGGGGAGGAAGCTGAAGCACAGAAAGACTGAGACCAGCCCAAAGCTAAACATCCCTCATGGAGGTAAAGCTGATGCAAAAGGTCCCACAAAGAGGTCACAGTTAAACACAGTTTTACATGCATTTAAAAAATGCAGACCAGGGCTAGTTACAGTACGACTTCAAGGAATTTCACACACTCCTTACAACTGTGAAAGTAGGTATTTTACTAGAAAAGCCACAGATTTGATAAGGAATTGGTTAGTCTTTGCTAAAATTGAAGAACTGAAAACCAACCCTGTTCCTTCTATTATTTTACTGGCAGCAGGGAAAGGTGAACACAAAGGCAGTTAAAATCCAACACAGTTCACACACCTTGTCTAAAAAGCTAGAGAATATTATTTCAAGTTCACCAGAACACACCTGTACTGAGTGCAGGTGCCAGGGGGCTGTGGGGCAGCCTCTGTGAGGAGTGGCTGGGTCTGCCCCATGACAGGCACAGCTGGTTCTAGCTGATTCCAGCCAACCCACTGCAGGGCAGGGCTCAGCCCCTCACCTGAGCTAACAGAGCCTCAGGGAATATGTATTTGAGAAAGCACAAGTACACCACACAGACAGTGAGGAATGGAGAAAACATGGGAGAGAAGCAGACCTGAGAATACCAAGGCCAGAGACAGAGGAGCTCCAGGCCCCCAAGCAGACATTTCCCTGCAGCCCCTGGAGAGGAGCACACCAGAGCAGCCACTGAAGAGCTAAGTTAAGCCTGGGGAAAAGGGGAGGAAAGGAGCTGTTTTAATTTTGTCATTGTTTTTCTACCATCCAAATCTAGATTATATGGCAATAAATCAATCTTTCCCAAAGTGGAGCCTGTTTGGCCCATGGCAATGACTGACAAGTCTCTATCTCAGTCCATGAGCTTGATCATCTTATTTTCTCTCACTGTCCTGTTGAGGAAGGAGAGTGAGAGAGTGGCTTAGGATTACTAAGTAATTAATTAATGTATTGTAAGATTAATTTATTGTAAGATATTGTAAAACCTCTTTCAAATGAGTTGCAGATCAATATGAGGGCTCATATTTGGTGTTTCTTCCAGTTTCATTTTAAACCCAACAAGGAAAAAAATGGGTTTGTAAGTCCACACCATCATTAACAAGCAATATACTGTCCAAGTAGCAAGTAAACGTTTTAGCAGAAACACCTTTATGTTAAAGGTATATAAAAGATGGTGGTGTTAGTGACATGCAGTCTGACAGCATTCAAGCTATTCAACTTGTCTCATTCATCACAAATCCTTAACAATTCCACCATTCTTCTGCTCACAACTTTTTCTTATAGTCACACTAATAATGGAGCCAAATTTGAGATATTTTAGGGACTTAAGGGGTTTCCTCAAAGCAGTAATATTCAGTACTTACAAAAGGAAACACTACATTGTTAAAATAATCTTTGTATTTTTATAACACAGGGAAGTGCTTTAGAAGTTAAAATTAATAAAATGATACAATATACCAAGGACTGGGGTCCCAGAAGGTTAGTTCTTCAATTTTACAGAAAAATTGTGGAGAAGAAGTGAACTTAAAATTGTGATTTTGGTTAACATACTGGATATGCAATATCAATTTAAGAAAGAAAATTCAAGGAAAAAGAAAATAATTTGAAAATCTCAACATTTCCCTGAGCTTTTGGGGGAGTTAAACACATTCAAAACAACTGGAAAATAACACATTTCCCTTGTACACAAGAAAGACAAACATGGAAATAAGGCTTTTGCAATACATGTTACTAAAGGCATTTAAATTAAAAAGTGAGACACGGAAGCATCAGAGAGTGATATTTTAATCCTTTCTTTCCTGTCAGGTCCTTATTTTGTCTTTCTTTCCCCCCATCTCATCATCCTCTAGAGACTTCTGCTACCTCTCTAGCCAACCCCAAAATGACATTCCTAAGGGTTTGATACTAAATTTTGTATTCTCCTTGCTCTCTAATTTTGTGGGCTAAAGTTTATGGGAGATTTTATTCGTTAACAGAGACCAACATCTAACAAACTATTACATCCTTCTAACCTTCACTCATAGGTAGCTTCTCCTCAAATCCTATCATTTGCCACTAGGAGACAGGCTGCTCCTTGAGATGCATCCACACTGCAATCATCTGTACTACAGACATACCTAAACCAGTTACTCACAGGCTAGCTCAGGTTCTGCTAGCAGGGTGGCTGTCATACTACAAAACACAGCACAGGATGCAATACCCAGCTGCACAGGACCAGGCTGTTAGCTTTCTGCACCTGTAAAAACCCTCAGGCTACTCTTTTTAAGGCAAGCTAAGCGTTTCTGCATGAGCAACAGTCACAGTAAGGTCTGCAATGTAGACAGACTCCCAGAAACTGTACCTGAAAAGATTTCTCCCCAGAGAAAAAAGGCAATTAATTCCCTAAACCCAAATAGATCCCTGAGGATCTGTGCAGAGGTCAGGAAGTTTTCTCTACTTTAATGCTGTCCACAGCACAATAACATCAGTAAGAAGCAAGTTCTCTACAGCTGCCACAGTTTTAGAGGAGTTTGGGTGTCACAGTGACGGAGTTCACTTTGTAAAACCATTCTAAAAATGTGCTCATTAGTGACACAGCAAAATTTCTGCAGACTGGGCAAAGACAATGTTGTGGAGACCAACTGTTCCACTTCCTTACTGTAGATACTCACACTGGTAATACTTTCAAAAGGAGACAGGGTGGAGATGATAACAGAAGCATTGGACCAGTGGGCACTCTGAAAAAAAAAAAGGCAAAACAAAACAACAATCCACCTATACATAATGTAGTGATTGTTCTGAGTGTTCCTGGAACCAGATACTTCATATAGTTACCACCATATAAAAATAATTCCAGAGCATTCTGTACATTCCAAATGCATATAATAAAATGGAAAAAGATTGTCTCAATGTGGTACAATACACAAGCAACTGCAAAGAAACAACTGTGTGTTTTTCTGCCTCCTGGGTAGTTAACACTGCTTTTAATTTCATCTCTGTCTTTTCATATTATCATCTGCAGAAGCTCATGGCCAAGAGTTTGCCCTGGTAATAGCTGACTGTTCTCTTTGATATCATCACTCCTTGCTCTTTATGGACAGGCAAATATTCATTGTGATTAGCAAGGGACAGCCCTGTCTATCCAGATTAGTCATGAATACTTAGCAGTTCACTCCATGCATCATCACTAATTGCTGTAAAAGAAAATGTCTGCATTTCTTTTTTTAAACAAAAACGACCATAATTTTCTCTCTCTGGGGAAGACAACAATGCTTCACTTGTATTCACCACAGCTGGTGACAATTTGTTTCTATCAATAATTCCAGGAAATAATACCTTATTGGTCAGCTTTGGTATTCTTTGACAGAGATTTAATGTTCTATGAACCTGTACTAAAATATTACCTTCTAAAAGAAAGACTCGGGTATTATTAGGTAACTCATAGGTATTCCAATCCTTAAACTGCATGACCATGCATTCCTAGGTGATAATCCTAAGAAAAATTTGGTGACAATTCCTCCTACCACGGGAATGAATGTGAGAGTGTGTGCCCAGTCCTAGAAAGATACAAAGGTCCTATTTGTAGCTTTGTTCTTAAAAGAATAATAATAATAAATATATATATATAAGCAAACCACCACCCCTACATTTAAATAGGTTACAGTTTTATCTTCCCCCATATTTGGATGGTCTCTATGAAGAATTTGGGTTTTTTTCCTCTCAAGAGACGTTTGTAAAATAAGTTCTGTTTGGGTTTTGTTTTGGTTTTTGTTTTGTTTGCTGATTTTTGGTTGGTTGGGTTTTAACAGATATATTATTGTAAGGTGTCCATGGTTTTGTTTCTGATGGTGACTGACACACTTATGGAAAATCATGGCCTAATTTTACTAAGTAAAATAATGCTGAGCTGATATCAATAGTGTTTGAAAAGATTCTTTCATAAATATGACATTTTATATATTCATTCATTAAAATGAAAAAATGCAATGTGTACTTATTAAATACTTAATACATACTTATTACATAAATGATGTACATACCATTTTGCCATAGAATAATTATTTTGGGTCTGAGAATACTTTTTTCCCCTCAGCGCTTTTTTTTCCTGCAATGAAAGAAAATTTGTGTAAGATTGATTTACAAAATTTCATCTGCCAGAAATGTGCTGTTGATTGATAAAACCAAGAGCTGTTTTTCCTGTATGGGACAGCACTAGAAACCACATTGCTGAAATGAAGGAAATGCAAATGGAACAAAGTAGGTCAGGTGAACAAGTTTAAAAATAAGTCACTGTAGAACCATCTATGATTTTACAGACACTAGGTTTGACACAGTCATGAAGGCAAGGAAATTAAAAGTTTTATACTAACTTCACACGTACATCTCTCTGCTAACACTTCCTTTGCCACAGCTGCCAAATACTTTGGCCACGCCAGGTCAAGCCAGAAACTCCAGTTCAGGCTAAACTTCACTTGTGGTCCATTTTGGTATGAAAAATAAACTCTGATCACAGAGCTGACCTATCCAATAAATCCTTTCAGTCATCAACTGCTCTCTCTACTCCAGTAAATAGTACAGTCCAGAAATACCAAATCTGAAGAGAATGTCAGTAAGAACTCTGGAACACTAGCTTTTATCTTGCTTGAGTATAGTTTTCAGGGTTTGTTTGTCAGGTTTCTTTTAAACTAATTCTAACCCGCTCCCAGGCACTGAATGCCAGTTCGTGTGTGAGGCGCACCAGGTGTACTCCTTGGCTGCATCTTCCAGTTTAGGTTCATCTAAAAGGAATCCAGTTCTCACAGTCAGAGATGGCTTCATAACACAAAACAAAGCAGAGTGAGTTGAGAGAACTAAGGGATTCCCTTCACAAACATATTCCTTATCTGACCTAAAGCACTTAAATAGATGCATTCAGGATGACTTAAAGAACATTTTGTTTCTGTGAAAGTCGAGTTGATTTATGCACAAAATAATTCAAGTCGAGAAAAGTTTTTGCATTGGATATGAACACCAGTAACAACACCAGTGAAGGGTTAGTAAGGCACTTTCTGTCAAGACTTTTTTTTAGCATAGCTTTTTGTTGAACATCTGGCCAACACAACAGTCTATAAATACTCAAACACCTAAAGAGAACATTTCAGGAGGATTTGTGCATCCTATTTAAAGATTTGACCTGGAGTTGTCACCATTTAACATTCACCGTAAACCATTTTATTACTGTTATCAGACTCCTCATGGAAGATACAAACTAAGCAAGCAGAATATTTAAGATCTTTCTTCTGCTCTTCTGCAAAACCATTAATGAAATCCATATGCTAATTAACTGCTAATTCATTTCTGTACAGCCATTACTGTGTTGTCAGTCTAGCACCTATATATTTTATTAGTTTTCTTGTATTGTTACTTTCTCGTACATTTTTCCAAGAGACACACTGTGTACATTATTCCATATTCCAAAGCCTCCACGGCAATGTTTGCACGTACACTGCTGTTACTGATAATACATATTTTGCCTATGAGAATAATTTATAAAGCAGGTAGAAAAACTTAACAGAAATTCAAGGTATCGAGGTTTCTGCAACAGCTTCCATATTGATTGTGATAATTTTCTGTACTCTTTCAGAGCTTTTTGTTGTTTACACCAGATCTGTTGCTAAAACACCAGCTGTTCTATAAGACTGATCTAGATTACATAAATCTGTGCATAGCTACTGCTAACTGTAACAGGACATAAGAGTTCACATACACAGACCAGTCTGAAGAATCAGGGCATTAGAATAAACCATTATTTTTCTACTTTATATTAGTGCCTGTAGCAACTTTAAAATATTTTTCTATAAAAACTCTTTTAGTTTTCTAATCTCAAGTATTCCTAAATGACTAATCATAAATTAAAGACATGAGATTTTAAGTAGATTTTGTCTGTCAATCTAAAACCTCATCTAGTCATCTGGAAAGTCTTAATTAAGTCTTCAGCTTTTTTCTTTTTCTAGTGACTATAGTGCAAGTCCTATTTTAAGTCATTTTAACTGTGAACACTCTGATCAGTATAATACACTGTAAATTCAAGACTATGAATATCTGAAAATAAAATTCAATAAATAGAGGTCTGAAATGTCACCTCTGCATTGTTAACTGTAAGCTCAAGCTGTGGTTTTTGCAGGAGAGAGAGCTGGAGTAAATGAGAGACATATGGGATGCATGCACACTCCTATCCCCAACCATTAGGGTCTAGAAAAAAAATAACAGATGCAATCTTCAACTGGTTGTTGACAATGACACTTAGCAGGGCTAATATCTAGTAATGAACAAAGACATTCAGAAGCCCAAATAAAGGTGTCATGTTACACAATCCAGGTGACTTTTAGCCCTATTATTCTTCTATTTATGGATGAAAGAAGTTCAGTAAGAACAAGGGGACATTCAAGAATGATACCATATTATTTTATCTCTGTTCCATATGCAGAAATTAAGCTGTGCATTAACAGCTGATTATACAGGCAATCAAAAGCCCAGTGCACCTATGCTAAGACTACTCCTAGCTCTAAAGCACAATTATTCTTAAGCTATCATTACAGATGCTGGTCTACTTAAAACTTTTGTGATCTTTTGACTAGCCAGGGTGCAACTTTTGTGGGTGTGGAGCTATAGGGTCAGCAATAGAGCCACAGATATCTCCTGCCTGGGAAGAGCTAAGGGAATACTCAGTACGATAAACTCTTTTCCTTCTTTCCTCAACATGCCTTTTCTTTCTGCATCCAACAGGAGAAGGTCATCTCCTTCCTGTTGCCTACACATACAACACACATTTATTATGTTCAAAACTTCTGTACAGGGAGTACAACTCTCGGTTTGTCTCACTAGCTGACTCTCATGCTGAGAACTGCTCTTTCTGACAGCTCTGGAATCTAAAGGTGACATATTTTTTTTCCCCCTCTCATGTAATAAGATTGGCAAAGCGCCATCTGGCATCCAGAGGTCTGATTTGGGATTTAAATTCCAATTCTTGCACAGTGGGAGAGTTTGGTAATGCTGGTAGGTTAGAAAAAAAAGTCCAGCAGAAATCCTTATAAGTCAATAAATAGCCTGGTCACAGGTCAAAGTAGGAAGGAATACATCCTGCACAGCTAGTGATTCTGTCTCTGTTCTCCCAGATTTTGGGGCTTCTAGTCAAGGTCCCTTGGTAGACCTGCAGATGTAGATGGGGGTCTGACCTTCACACTTACCCAAAACTTCCTAATAAATCAAGAACCATTAGAACATCTCTGATGCAATACTGTCAGGTCATTTGCAGCACACATTCAAGCCAAATGCAAGGCTATAAATGAAGTTACAGTCTCTTTACGTAACTCTTATTATCTATAGCACTGTATGCACTGATATAAGCCAAAAGTGCCAACGACAATAAAAACTAAACCAACCAGACAAAAAAAGGTCACTTCACGCTTCTATAGTTTGCTCAAGTGTCCTAGAAGTAAAAAGAGATTGTTTCCATATGTATTTTGAGGCTTTTTCACATAAATTGACCGACTTTAAATTAAATTAAATACATAAAATAAACTTTACAATTGACTCCAGTTTTTCTTAGAGATAGTTCATGACTTACTGTCAGTGCTAAAGAAATGTCATCTGCCCCGTTACAAGATCCCAAGGAAGACATGATGCTCTGTTTTTTCACAAGAAAAACCACACAAGGTCACACATATGGAGAAAGTGAGAGCTGGAGAGAGTGAAATATATGGCTATGAGAGACTAAGCAACAAACAGAAGAAACCACTGACTCTTACCTATGTTGTGATTTCTGTGGTGTTGGCATATGTCACTTATCTTCCTATAAAAGATGAAATATAAATCATCTTAATAATGAAGACAGTCTAAAATTCACTGGGAGTGAGGCACTGTATAGCAATTTGCACTGCTCGCAATAGTTTTAAATATCTTCCTCCAGGTTAGGCTTTTAAAATGCACAGCAAATTCACATTCACTCAGAAGGGAATATGTGACTTGAACCAAGTCTGATTTTAGTGAATTCATTTCTGAGACAAATGACCCAATTGAGTATAATGGCTCTGTGAAGCTGCCTAGAGTGAAACATATGAGTAAGTAAGTGATTGCATGATTGAGGCCCGAGACATTAAGAAACATACTGCTGCTACCCAGTAACAGCATCATTAATGCAGCCATTTATTGGTTTATTTTTACTTAGAACAGGAGAAAATGCATTGCCCTTCTGAGACCACAAGAAATCAATACATTTTCAGCTTTTAATAACCTGATCTAAACCAGTTGCTATAGTGCAGTGAAATCTGTTGTGGGTATATGACGCCATTCATTCTCTTCACAATATTATTTGCATTTTAACAGACACAAAGACTTGAGTCAGGTAATAATTAAACCTATGTTACACTACCTAAAATTAAAATAATGTATATTAAGAAGCTTAAAAAGTTCTTTTAACATCTTTGTTTTCATAATAATAATAATAAAAACACAAAACCAAAACCAAACAAATAGGTTGACCAAAATGCACGTTGTGCAATCACCAACTGACAACAGCACCAACCTTCATATTAAAAGGGTGTCAATGATGAGACCTTAGGCTGTAAAAATGCCAAATATATAAATGCATACTGAATTAAATGCCATACGTGTTTTTGAACCTGTTGACACCCTATATAAAGAAGATCCACTGTTACTTATTAAAGATTATTACATGTCATTTTTCCCTGAACAGAAGTATATTGTAAATAGGGAATGGCAGGACTTAGGACCTTTATTATGACATTAAGTCTCAAGTTCCCTGACCAAAGCAGTGAGAACAAGCACTCTCTTGGGAAAGAGACTTTATTACGGACCTTCAAAATGAAAGAGGCACTGACTCAGTAGGAGCAGCTCTTTCAGAAGCATAATGCCTCTAGGAGGGCAGGCAGCACTCCTTCAAGAAAGACAGACAGGGATAAGTAAGGTCAGTGCACATCACCATTCCTGACCAACAATGCCAAAAGCTTTTAAAAGTAATTTACATTTAATTGTATTTGAAAGTTTCATTATTCATTATTATTCTCACAAGACCTGGGCTGGAACTCAAAGAAACATCATGGGTTAATCCTTCAGAGGTTATATGTGTAACTTTGGCTTTGGGGGCATACAGTTTTAAAAGCTGAAAACTGGTAAATAAATCAGTAGTAAGTGGGCTCATCTGGCTTAAAAAAAGAATAATAATAAAAAAAAGATATCATTTGCAATAGATATAATTAAAAATAAATAATTTGAAGAGCAATCATTATTTCATTGAGTACAATGTAACAGCCTTCTCTATGCTACAAGCACTTAGTACCCACTGTTGGGAGTGTTTTACCTTGCTCTCAGCTTTTATTTTTGATTTACAGCATCAGAAAACATCTCTTTGCTTACATCCAGTTCACTCTTCCTTTTTGTCACTCCAGATGAAGTCTACAGATGTTTTACTTATTGTACCTACTATTTTATCAACATTTTTAGGATTCTCATAGTACTTCGAAGTCCAATAGAATTAAGAAGCTATTTAGGATTCTCATCTGCTGGGGTTCTCTGAAGCTCCTAATTTTTAATGTACTGATTAAGTTTCCCTTTGTGTCTTATACTTAAGACCTGACACCCCAAAGAATGTAATTGGGCAAGTTTGTTTTGATGACTGTAGCAAAGTGTGAGCCAAATAGTACTAGGAAGAACTTGATTCATCCTGAACACGATGAGGTTGCTGGCACATGGCCCAAACATATATGTACTACTATTATTTTTTTTCCCAGACAAATTAAGAATACTTCAACATCATCAGTTTGCAATTGAACATCACTTGACCAAACAGCTTAGGCAGACAAGTCCAGCATGTCAGCTTCTGTGAATCCTAAAACCTGGTGTGGATGAGTTAGATACAAAGGGATTGCAGCTGACATAAATAGCTAACCACAAGCGCTGAAATACTTAGAAATATAAAACTTAACAAGGATGAGGGACTTGAGAAAGCCAAGAAAATATAGCCATCTGATGCTTCTCTCTTGCTGGTTAGAGAGGGGTTTATAAAGATAGTTAGCTTCTTCCACCTGCCTTTGCAACTTGACAGTACAAGTGGTTCTCCAGTGGTACTGAATTAGGAAGCATCTTGTTTGTATTGTTAGAGCCTGAATTGAAGCAGTCAGAGAGAAATGTTTTATTAAAGAGAGAAAGGACTCTTTTAATAAGGCCCTAAGGAGACTTAGTTTTAGTGATGCTTAACACAATGTTTTAAACCACACAGTACATCACACTATTTCTTGTTAAATGTTGGTTATTTAACAGCAGGCTGGCACCAGATTGCCTGCTGCAGATAGTTAGGGTTGGCTCATACAAGTTCTGACAGTCTCAACATTGATGAAAGACAGCATCAATTTTAATTCTTACAGTATTTCACTTCTTGACACTTTCTTTCTCAGACTACTATTTATAACAGATGTTCTTCGCACAGCAGTATGTGTAAACACAAACATAATCAGCTGCTAAGCAGGATGCCCTGATGTCACTTGAAACACTAGGTATGAGACCATGATTATAAAAAGTAGGTATATCTGTTCCTCATAGGTGTTTAACACTCAGGGATTTTGACATGGACATGAATATATGGATATAAGACTTTAGCCATTGAAACCTAAATATTACAAAGTCAGCAGATGAAAAGAGCAAACACAATACAAAAAAACAGGTTTAGCAGTATATTAATAAGGTGGCTTGTATTTATATGGATGTTAAGAATAAAAATCATTGATTAGGCATGCTTTTCAAAAAAATCTATCAAACTATGAGTTTTCAATTAAGTTGTTTAGCCAGACTCCAGTTATATTTCAAATCAGTTGACAACCTTTATTTTTTCAGGTTTTTTTTTCCCCTCCCTTCTCCCAGTTGTGGAGTTTTCTTTTTCTTTTCTTTTTCTTTTCTTTTTTTTTTTGGTGGGGTAGTGTTTATTTTTGTTTGTTTGTTTTCCTTGGACTTAAAAAAAAAACAATGTAGATGCTGTTTCAGATGAAGAAAAGATAGAAATTTCTATCTGTGACACATGAAAATAGAAAAAAAAAAAAAAAAAAAAACCCAAAAAAACCCCATAACCTATTACAAAGCTACAGAGCATTAAAACTTGAATTCTTCCCCTTCATAGGCAGAGCTGTGGCAAGCACATGTTAAAGCAAGCTGGTTTTAAAAATCAAACAACTGTCTCATTGCCAAGATCTACTTTTCTTTCTAGTATGTGGCAACTTGTACGTATATGGAAAATGATATACAGACAAAAAAAGATGAGAGTTCAAAGAGCAGTTGCACATCATGGACTGAAAAGCTGAACAATAGATACTCATAAAAACAACAGTGACAAAATGCACATAGGATATTTCTATCCAGACTTGAACAGAATGAAATGCTCAGAGTTTTGCATTAGTTCTGATTTTTCCCCACAGCCCATTTCTAAAAGCTATGCATGCCCTAAAAGGGGGGCAGGTGGGGGGGAAATCAGAAATGTTGATAAGATGACTCAGTCAATCATGGGACATAATAGAAACAGTAAACAAGGTTGTCTAACCAGAACGTTAACCTTCAAGAAGGAGGTAGAAGTAATGAAATAATCCAAATTCCCCAAGCACATCAGTTGGTATGCAAATCTAATAACCAGTTACTTCATTATTGATGCTGACATTCCTTTTGTTGGTCCAAGATGGCAATTTGCATTTTGTGGTAGAGGAACCATCTACAGGCAGTATAGAAAATGGAGTAAAACATCTAAAAAATTCTAGCAATTGTCAAAGACTTACATAATGAGCTAAACACAGCACAGACTAATAAAAGTAAACATCTCAGCTTACATAACCAAGGTCATACAAAGTACTTTTTGCCATGGTTTCTTATGAGTATCAAAAAAAAGACTTCAATAACACATTGAAAACAAAGAAATTATTTCTAGATTACTAGAAAACACCAAAAATCATGCCACCAAAAACATACAAAAAAATCCCTAAGGAAAAATAATAGCCATACTTTTTTCTTATGTATTTCAATTCTGGAATATTTATAATTTTACGTATGGAAGACAGAAAAGTAATCTCAGTCTAGAAGCCTACTAGACCACCTAGCACAATACTAAGCAAATGTAGTGTTTCCAGGGACTCAGCACTTGTCTGTACCCAAGTCTTTAGCAATGAAAGATCATAGGTGCCTGGATGGCCCATGCGTTTGTAGATGGTACACCTAAATGAATGGAGTTGTTACCGAAAAGTCAGCTGAAAATCTGACTTGAAGTGCATTAATTACCTGACAATACGAACAAAATACAGAGCTACAGCATTAGAATGGATGATAAAACCTTGCATTTTCACCTTCTAGGAATTATTAAGTCAAGTATTTAAATTTTCAGGTGACAACCCCACACGCAAGATCTATCCTGTTCAAGCACTACTGCAGTTGTACTTGCATCAATACACACATACAGACTGGAGGTGGTAATAACACCCATGGTGCATTACTCCATTCTTTCAAAATGTCTGTCTTCTCTGGCTTTCGCATCTTTTAATGTTTGGAACAGTTCTATTTTAAATTATCCCAGCACTGTAGCTTTTCTGGGGCTGGCATTCTACACCCAAAAGAATTTAATTTTCATAAACTTTTTTTCCTTCTCCTTTTATTGCTATTCACTTTTCTTTCTGTAGAAATTTTCTATAGTTAAGTTAACCCTTTTAACCTTTTAATTTTCATCTATTTTCATTTCTTCTCCATCCAAGCGTTTGAGATGGTTATCATATCCCTTCAGTTACAATTTCCCTGACTACATCTCCTTTTTTGGCTATTGTCCTTCACTGCCTCCAAAACCAAATACATACTCTTCCATTAAATTTTGCCTGCATGAAAAGGGCATAATTGGACCCTTTTATCTTTTCCCACTGATCGGTCCCTTCAATCTCCAATCTCTTTGGTAGCTTTCTTTTTCCTGAATTCCTTCCAGCATATTCACATTTTTGTCGTGCCAGCTCTAATAGCATTAGCATACATAGGCTAATGCATGAGTGTTTACATATTGAAGAATGTACATGCAAATGTTGAGTATAAAATAGAATTAATTTAGAACAGATCTTAGACAAAAATCACACACCAGAGCAAATCCTTGGGAGAACACCCATTTGTCCTAGAATTAAACTTTACCCTAGGAAACATCTGGTAATATATACCCAGGTTGATCAACAGAGGCAGTAGGAGAACACCACCTGTTTGTATCATACGAAGATCCAATCTGTATGTTTCCAAAATTTTACATTTATCAGACGTGTATATACTTCATTAGTTTAAGACACTGACTCAAATACAAATGTCAACCACTACATAAATGACAGATGCGCTCTCTATTAACCCCTCACCCTTCCCAAAAGGGAAGAGAAAGGGAATAATGGAGAGAAACTTAAGGATTGGAGAAGAAAAGTAAACCATCTTTAATTAAAATAATAACTATAAACTGAAGTATATACAAATACATGCAAACCCAGTATCAACCCCCACCCCAATGGCAATTACATCACTGTCACTACTGATCCTCTGGGCAGACACTGGGGAAGTCCCAGACTGGACTCAGCAGCAGGTGGAAACCAGATTCAGGAGCTGGGTTTTGGAACTCTACTCAGGAATGCACAGACTGGGATCAAAAGCAGGACAGAGCCCTCCTTGGACACTGGCCATTGAAGAACAGCTTAAAATATCACCTTGTGATCTGTCAGCTCTACACCAAGTATAAGGTATATGGGATGGAATCCCTTGTTGGTCAGTTTAGGGTCACCTATCCTGTCTGCTCCTCCCTGTAGGTGAAGCCTCTTGATTTGTGGCACCCTCAGCGTGGTGTGCAAGATTTAGTAGTGGCCTTGGTCCACATAGGAGCAAGTATAAGCAAGAGCCCTTCTGCACACAAATCCTTGGTAGTAACTCTAAATACCAAGCATTATCACTGCTAGAAGCAGACACTGCCTGGGAAAATATGCCATTGACTTTGGACAGTGCAATTATTTAGAAGAGACTTGTCTGGTAAGTAAAATCACTGAACAGAATTAGTTCTATTCTAGCTCAAAACAGGACAACAACAAACATAGGAAATTAAACAATAAGCGCAGTGCAAGATGCTTTTGTATCAACATGCATGGTATCTGAAGCAGGCTGGAGGACTACAATTTGAAAGCTTAAAACAGCTTACACTGTCAGGCAAGGAAAGAGGGAATAGCCTTCTTGAGAATGAGTTTGACCAATTTGCTGAGCCTAGTACTGAATATATTTGGAAGAAAATGTAGCTTCAAATACAGCTGACTAATAAGCCTAAGTCTTGCTATATTTAAAACTGCTGAAGACCTTGATCACTGTGGAGACCCGTATACCATGTCTGGCCACAAATGAAAACAAAATGTCTTGCCAACTCTGTTGTCACCAAATGGGGTGCTGCAATCTTAACAAAAATGCAGCTTTCCTGAACAGAAACATGATTTTATGACTCTATCCCAATAAAACCAGGACAAGGGGTTTCAGTTTGGACATACAAAGAAAAAAAATTATTCCACCTTGCCATTTTCCAGGTGAAATCTGGAGCCTAAAACAATCTCTGTTTATGATGGACAGTTTTCATTTCTACATGTCTGACCTCATCCTGAAAAACTAATTCTGCTAGTCATAAACAACCTTTTTACCACACATATGCTCCACCTTAACCTTGTGGTGCCTCCAGGTAATTCTCCGTGCTGATTTGTTCTAGTCTGACATCTCTGTGTGCTGGGATTTAGGTTAACCTTTTATGCTTTTATAACAGATGCTTCTTACGCTCTAGTCAGGGATTTTGTTAATTGCTTCTCCAATGGTGAGGACATCTCAGCTGCAAGGGATTAGGAAAGAATCAGGAAATCAACACCAGGTAAATTAGAAGTGGATCAGACACTTCCCCATTGGAAAAAAAAATGTAAATGTTAAAAGCCAAGTTTGATCCTCATGTTCATGCATGCTTTCAAAATAGGATTTGTCAATTGCAGATGCAAAGCAGCTCCAATTTGATATTAGTCACTTTGTCTAGTTTATATTCTGAAACATTAAAGCTGCATAAATGACCTGCCAAGTATTGATGTAAGCTTATTGACAAAACAGAATGCTTCACAGTAAGGGCATCATCTCACAAGGCTCCACACAGTGACTCTGTAATTACTTTTTCAGCCTCCGCATATCAGATCTCTAGTATATTGTGCATGATTCACCAAAAATAAAAAAAGAATTAGCTGATGTAAGTAGGAATAAATTATCTGAAACCAATAATCTTTGACTCACAAAACCAGAATTATTCTAAAATGATCAGTTACACGTCTTTCACTGAGGATTAGAAATAATAGGTAAGCTCAGCAATTTCTTTAGAAATTCATTAAAACCTTATCTAGTAGCACACAGATCCCCACCACATCATCTAGAAAGCTAAAGCAATAAGACAAAATAACCTAAAAAAGAAGTATAAGGGAACAGATTTCTTTCTAGTTCTCCATGTAAAATTACTGCATTTTTGTATTGTGCAAAACATAGATACTTAAAGCCAGAAGATCACATCTAGCCAAAGCTTTGAATTTGGGCTAGGCAGGGAGGCAGAACTGCTAATTATTCCACAGGGAGGGGGAAGGGAGAGAAAAATGTAACAGAAACAGATACCAGGTCCAACTAGACCCGCACATCTAAAGTCCATAAATTACATCTGTATTTAGCTCCTCCTCTTTCACTGTCATCTTGTATGCTCATTCTATGTTTCCAGTTGCCTTCTACTGTCCCTCAGTTGACTTTTGTCTAGCATTTGCTGCTTTATTTCATTAGTATTGTCATTGTGCTATTCCTTGATAGAAAAAAAAATAATTAAAAAGCTAAATCAAAATCTTAACTGGTTTTAATCATCTGTGAAATGTAAATAAGTGTATGCAATCTTTTGGGAGTTGATACTACACTTATCTGTTCTACTGGAGAAAACAGCTCTAACAACTGGGTTGCCAACAATCCACATTTGCCTCGTTTTGGTTTCTTGTTGGCCAACTCAGGAAAATCTCCGACTACTACAGAAATCTGCCTAGAACATAAAGCAAGTGACACAAGCTAACAATGCAAATATTTAATTCAAGCAGCTTGTATAGAAATGAGCACCTTGAAAACAAACTCTGAAGACTGAGCTAACAGTTAAGGAGCTCTGCTATGAGGAATCACTCCTCTCTATCAAGAACAGGCAGAATCTGGTGCATAAATGTGCATAGTTCAATAATCCATCATTTCAGTATCAATAGTATTATGTATTGACTCCTGCAATCTTTGTTCAGTTGGTCTAGTTCAGAAAGTTTTTATTCGGAATTCCTTCAGGTTTTTACCCTTATTAATATTCATCTACAAGAATGATGTCTTTAAATACCAATAACTGTCCCACTTCATCCATAATTTATGAACTACTTCTTAACACAAAATCCATAGGTATCACTTTTTGCCCCTTGACTCTAAAAATTAAAGCCAGACAATGCTGTAGTGAACAGCATAGAAATATAACTGTCATTTTCTGCAATCTCAATGAAATCTGCTGTTTAGATAAAGTTTGTATTTATTTCACATCTGAGACAAAAAGCAATTAAAGGCACCCTGTGGCTTCAAATCCTTTTTATTTATTTTATTTACATTTTAACAATGTTTGACAAGGTAAACCTCTTAAGAAATATTGGATCATTTGTGAGAAATGGTGTTGAATCTTAAGAAAGCCATTACAAAGGGTTCCCTCAAAAGGATATTTTCTTTAAATTACAGCTGTCAATCAAAAAATATGACTGTTATGTGGAGACTGGGCTTCAGAAGGAAAAGTAATGCAGAAAACCAAAAAAAAGCTGTACTCAAATAAGGATAAACAGGAAACTGGATAATCAAAAATATTTCAGAAAGAAGACAGAAGCAAGCCTAGGAATCAGAGTAAGAAATTGTTAGAAGCATTTCCTAATATGCACTCAAGTTATTTACAAATTAAAACATCTTATTCCTGTTGGTATTTTCCAAATCTAAGCTGCAAATCTAGTGTGTTATATGATATGGAAGACAATGTTAACTAAATGTTAACAGCAATTTTGAAAGACAAGGAAGGAGATTAAGCACAAGTGAACAAGCCTCCATTATTCTATACAGGTACTATACTATTCTATAAGATTGCATATATACAATCACACGTGCACAAAAAAATAAAAAATAAAAATTCAAACTATTTACTCCTTCATAAACTTCCTATTTTTATAAATGCAAAAGGTCACAGAGGACTGGACTCTGCAAAGATTCCTACTGTACTTATCCAAAAATTACTCACTAGCACATATCTACACAACACCACAAAGATTCAGCACAGAGGCGCCCAATAATTCACCGAGGCAGAGTTTTCCATCTGCAAACCTCATTGCTTCTGGTTTCAAAACTAGCACAGGCAGAAGTGCCCACATAGCAAGGTAGAGAGGTTCTTCAGAAAGGAGATAGGCAAGTTAGGTGATGATACTGAGAAACTGTGCACTGGGGGATCTCCTGGCCCGGGGAAGAAGGAATGGGATGAACCATAAGGAGGCATGAATTTAAGTCTACTAGTAGACAAGCACATGTGCAAAAAGAGTTTAAGAGTTTAGAGACATAATATATGCCCACACAGAAAGTTAGCCATTTAAAAACTATGAATATTTGCATCCAAGCAACACACAACTGTTGACATAAGAAAGCATAAAGAACAGTAGTTCAATACCAAGCTGTTCCTTCTAGAAACCTTCATTTTATTACCACTCTTATAGTGATTACTATCAGGGCACCAGGTAATCATGTCCTCCTACAATTCTGTCATTCTAATATAAAGCACAACAACTTATTTAAGTCCTCCATTTTAGGTTTACAGGCTAGATTCCACTTACAGCAGGAAAGCCTAAATCAGTATATAGAACCAGAATTTGTACAGGTTTTAAATAAGTCTAGTCAATGAAATTAACTCTTACTCAGCAACAGAAAGGCAAAAATCCAGGCAAAGGAGATACCTTACTGGTATAATCAGTCTTCTAAACTTTGGTGTTCCAGTAACACAATACATTGTTCAGTTTGCTGAGCATGGCTTACAGCTACCTATAGGAATAAAGATATTACACACACAGGAAAAGCATCCACTTTCCAATATAAAACGTACTTAAGATATGAAATTTTGGTGCAGTAAAACTTGATAATTGTGAACAGCAAAGCATTGACCAAGAAGATACATCATTCTGTAATCCCAGTGTTATAAATTGGGTTTTTGATGGTATATGGAACTGGTATATCACTAGGCTTCAATAAAGTAAAAAAGTAGATTTAAATTATATATATAGGTTTACATTTGCAACAAGGAATGGTTATGGTGTCATGTAGCCACAGATTCTTTGCTTATCATACAAGCATTTGAACTGGTATTTCTTTGGTAGATCAAATAACTGTGGAGCTCGTTTCATCACTAAAATGGCATGGTTGTTTTAGGCTACTGATGTAAATATCATTCTGTTACTCTTAACTTTTCTCAGTGTCTCCCCAAAGGCAAAGCATTATGACTTCTTGTTGAAAAGATTAAATGTAACACTTTTCAACCTCTCTCAAGAAAATTCTTGTTTGATTTCAGAGATGTAGCAATCTACCTGACCAAGCTGTCATAAAGGCATACTCTGCAGCTCATGCAGAACATGGGCAGACCACAACCTGGAAGGTTATCTGTACACACACACACAGAAAACCAGACAAATTGTTCCAAGAAAGCTTGCATGAAGTCAATTTGTGTGATGTGCAGAGATACCACATCCTATGAAATGATTAGGAATGATCTGCTGTTTTCTTTCAAAAGAAAAAAAAAACCAGATAATTAAGGAAAAGCAAGTATATTCTCACAGAAATTTCCTAACCTAAATTTACCCCACATTCTACTGTCTGATGTGGGAATAATTCTTGCAACGTCCATTTGTTATGAGGCTAAATTCCAGTTATATTAGGACAATAAACATAAAGGCATAACCAAATGAAATACAAGTGAATGAGATGCAGGCAATACGCTGGTCTTGCTGTTCATTTATGGAGGGTCTTAAGCACAGATCACCAGCACACACAAAGTTAATTATGTCATTCATTTTGGTAGAGCTATAGTCAATTATTATTTTGGACAGGAAGTAATTGCCAGCATCAATGCTACAGAGGTTTCTAGTTTCATTACTGTTGACTGAAATTCTGGAGTGAAGAATATTGTTTGCAGCCAACAGTGAAGACTAGAAAACTGGTGGGATCTGGGTCAGTTTAAATGACCCAAGTGCAGAGAGACAAATGACAGTGCTCCAGTATCTCTTCATGTGAATTTCTCAATAATTTCAATAGATTCTATGCAAAATCCAGAGAGCATGAAAACACACATTTGTCAATCAGTGCAGATTGATTGTCTCCTCCTTCTGCTCTGCATTTTCATTTCCCCATCCTTTATACATCTTCCTTAGTATGCTATTTCCCTCCACCCCATTATTCTTCGCTGCACATTTTCCTCTGAATATTTTGTCCTTTTTTTTTTTTTTTTTTTTACTGTTTAATTGCATACCATTAGAGACTAAGCCAGTCCCAGAGAGCTCAGGAGCTCAGCAGGATTGTTTTGTTTTGCTTTTTTCTTTAACTCTATCAGACTCTATCTACAAATTGCATTCAAAATCCAGTAGCATGACCATCACCCTTACACAGGGTCTCTGTGGCTCTGTGCTGCAAAAGAGTATGTGTCCACCAAGACTGGACTGAGAACTGCAAGTTATATGTTCTACAGCATCTTCTTAATCACCTAAAAAAAACCCTGCACTATGTGCTATTGTTCCCATGGATAAGGGTTTCCAGGCTCCCAATAACACGAAATGACTTTGAGACATTACACCTCTTCAGAGCAGTCCATTAGGCAAAACAAAATCTACCTTTAATCCCAAGAAATTGCAATTTAACAGTGGTAAAGTTGCTGTGACAGAAGACTCCATACCAGTTTGCTAGGCCTGGAGCAGTGGCTACATCAATATGACATAAGTACGTCTAAACCACAATTCAAAAACACGCCCAACAACTCTTGCTGCCATACCCGAGCAAGGATTAATTATTTGGTTTGGGGACCAAATGCCGTTTCAGTGTGATCTATTTGAACTGGAAGATATCGAATCTATGGCTGAGGGTCTCACTGCCACAGCTGTGCTCTATGCTGCACTGGCCAGGCAGCGCTATGTCTACAAAAATTGCAATTGCACCTCTGCATCCCAGCCAGGCTCTTCCTCTGGCTCCCTTGAGTGTCGTGGCACTAACCTCCCACCAACTACCATCATGACACACTTCAATTTGGGAGCAAATAGCAAAGGTCACACTGCTGGTACTTTTTACTGCCTAAGTGCCTGAGCATTATATTCATCACAGAAGTAAAAATCTTAGTAAAAAGACAAATTGAAGTTAAGTGGTGCCTTCTTTTACCCTGACCTCATACTGTCCAGACACCGAAGCAGTCCTGCTCGCGAAAAGTAAAATCATCAGATAAAGACCTAAGAGAAAAAAGGAGAGCAAACTGTATTGTGACTATTTTGCTTTATGAATTCAGTTGGACTACAAAGAGACATTCATTGACAATGAAAAGAACTGCAAAAAAGGCTGCTTTCCTTTGTAATTGTAGAGTAAACCTTACTACAATTAGTATGAAGTGCTATCTCCAGAATTGCTTTGTTTCCACTCTGTTCACAGTTTAGAATATACTTAGGTTTCCCTCTGCTCTGGTAAATTGATTTTTGCACAGCACAAGGGGATGTCTTCTGCTTCCGACTATAGATTTAAAGAAATACTACACATCACCTTACACTGAGTAAAAATCAATTTTCTACCTGTAGGTGATGAAACTATTTCTCACTCCTGCTGTGCAGTCATGCATCTCACATGACTCAGAATCATAAACTGGTTCATTTCACCAACAGCAAAAATAAGAGGCTATCTCTTTAAATATATTATTTTACGTATTACTCAGGTGCTCCTTTCCAAAGGTTATCCGTAGTTTTATCTCCTGTATGTAATATTAAGCTTTCCCCTCCTCACTCTTTTATGCTCAGCTGTTACCAAGAGACTTTGGTCTTGATAAAACCCCAAAACACATTAAATCTGAAAATGCAAAGCAGCTGTCTCTCCCTTTCTCCTGGTGATAAAGGGCATTCTAGAAGAAGAGCTGCATTAACAGCTCAGATCTGAATCTGAGCACAACAGAAAACCAGCTGTTAAGATTTGGTCGTGGAGTGTTGCAAAATTACCTTATTTGCAAAGCTCCCTATATGGTGAAGCAGATGAATGATAACACCATGAACTAGTAAAAGGCAGAAAGCTGTATTATATACATATCTGGGTCTGACTTCAAATATGATATTGAATATGCAGCTTTGAACATATATTCATAAACATTCATTCCAAGCAGATCTGCACATGCAGCATTTTAATATGGGGAAAGCAGTACTAAGCTATTTCCCTGCATAATGGTACACAAATATTTTAACATTCAAGTGGAATAAAATATTCAGAAAAGAAATGTCTGGGGAAAAAAA